>SKCR01010441.1:0-22019 GCA_019454045.1 Zanthoxylum bungeanum | reverse complement strand
TCCTGGCAGACAAGTGGACAGTGCATTTGAAGTGTCTGATTCCCCAAAATCTGAAGAAGAATCAGCCCTTTGAGGCTCAACTTTCAAACTATCATCTCCAACCCCAGAGACATCTCTACTAACTGAAACAGCAACTTCAGAGGATACTTGAGCTGAACTATTCTCAAGCAATGTCGTAATTCCATCTGGACATGGTGGCAAACTGGAATCACAAAGAGCATCAATGTTAGAAACTGCAACTCCCTCCTCTGGTTGTATTACACCAGATGTAGATAGCTCTGGAGTTGCAGGTCCCTCACTGATCTCAGATACAATCGTACTAGTAAATCCAGTATGGGAAGCAGAGACTTTTCTCCTTTTTTTGTTTGCTGGTGAAGCCCCATTAAGGTCACTGCTATCTGAAACATTAGCCTCACAACATCCACCTGTCGAATTGCGCCCACGGAAATCCAAACCTTCAGTAATCCTTACTTCTGCAGGACAACAATCCTTTACAGAGCTAACTGCTTTTACAGGCCCCATGTGTATGTCACTTATCATTGGTGAATCTGATAGAGACGTCATAACTTTGCTCTTATCAGTATTGTTAGACATATCCTCCTCACTGCTTCCAACCGAAAACAGTGTTTTTAGAGAGCCTTCGGCAGCACCATTCTCAAGTGAGATAGTATCCTCATTTGTTGCAAGCTGCCTATCATTATAATCATCATTCCCAGAGTTAATTTCTTCTGAATAAGTATTAACATTATCAGATCCTGAGACACTGCATTTGTCACGGTTGGAGCAGTCTGCATGTATGGAAACATTGTGGATTCCAGTTTCCACTGAACTTGACGAAGCAGATATTTCACATCTTCCAGGAAGAATAACCAACGGAGATCCTTCCAAAGCACTGTTATTGACCAAGAAACTCATCTGACCTTTGCAAGGCTGCTTACTAGAAGCATTCAGAATGCCGACTTCAGAATTAGCCATTTTCTCATGTGAGCTAAGTAAACCATTGTTAGAACTTGTAGCGGTATTCGTCCCATGTAAAAAGCTACAGGTATTTACAGGACCTTCATGCCATATGTTTTCCTCCAAGCTTAACAAATCAGAATTAATATTTCTTCCTTCTGAAAGCAAGGTCTCTGGCGATTCTTTTGTCTCAGAATTTTCAAGCAATAAAGAGTGTCCATTGTGATTGTGGCAAAACTGCTTGTTGGCAGCTTCAAAACTACCAGTGTCGGAAAAAATATTTTTATTTAGTAATTTAGTTAGATCCTTGTCAGTGTTTGAGGTCGTATGTAAGGCATGCAAGCAATTGTCTGCATGTACAGAACCCTCAGTTTTAGTGTCTTTCAGACATGAAGAGGCCAAAGGAGAAAGTGAGCCACTCCTCTTTCTCTTAAACTTAGTGACACATGGCAGACAAGAATCACTGTCAGTGCTAACTTCCTTTGATACCATTGCAACATGTGGAGATCCACCCACTTGGTCATTTCCAGGCAACTTGTTTGCTTCATTTGTATAAGGTTGCAAATCACCAAGGTGACAAGAAGTCATAGCAGCACAAGCAATTTGATCTTTTGAAGGTTTTACTCCCATTTTCAGCACAGGGGCTGCAGTTGCATCAAGGGTGGAGCCATTTGCTTTCACAGGTTCATCTAGCTTCTCCGTTGGTTGAAAGCTGGAAACATGAGCCATAGGGTTTATGGCTTTCTTCAGTACTTTCTTCACAATTTTTTTCTTCTTTGTCACCTTGAGTGAAGGTGTTTTAGTAGTAGCAACATCAGTGCCCCATTTTTCCACTGTAATCTTTGCAGGTAAATTATCATTCCCTCTGGCACAAGGCTGTGAATTATTACCACACATGTTAGCAACAGAAGGTGCAACTTTCTTTACAGTCTGTTTTGAGTCCTTATTACCAGAGCCTGAGACATTACTCACAGCATCTCTAGAGCAATCCAGATATCTTCTATTGTCAAGGGGTTTCTTTGTTGGTGAACTTGAATGATCCTTATCAGACATCATAATTTTCCTGGTGTTTCGTTTCTTGGGTGTTAAATTTGCATCCGAAACAATAGTGGAACTTGAAGGTGCCATGATTGCCTTAGCCACCAGTGTATTAGATTTGAAAGAAACATCAAGCTCCACATGACTCCTCTCTTTCTGTTTATCTTCACCCACCTCACGATCCGAAAACACACCCTGGTCTTTCCCTCTAAATGAACCATACTTCATTTCACAGCTCGAATTATGTAACTCTCCATCATCTCTATTTCTATAATAAGGTTTCTGAATTCTCAAAAGTGCACTCTTCCTTTGCACTTGCTTCCTCGGGGTTTTATCATACTCATAATAACTATTCTCCCTGCTTCCTCTGTTATTACCGCATCTTACTGAATCAGACCCATTAAACTCGCGCTTTCCACTAAAAATCCTAACCCCATCACCACCATTCTCAAAATTTGACCCCCTTCCAAACACAGAATCGTGACTGTCTCTATCGCTCAACACCTGCCTATCTAAAACCACATCTCTCACATTATTCCTCATTAACTCATTATTACCAAACTGTGAACCATGTTGTCGATTATCATAACTACTTGAATTCAATCTATCGGAATCTGACACAAAATGACTAAGATGTGGTACAAACTCTACCCTCTGATTACTATTATTGCTACTTGTATACTCAAATTTAACACCATCATTGCTATACCTTTCTCTAAACCTATAACTGGAATCATATTCATGCTTAAGCTTACCTGTTGGCCGATAAGGTGACATGGGCTGATGATCAAACTGACGACGGTACAAAGTACTAACAACCGGACGATCATCAGGCAGATTGGGCGGCCGGTCCCACACATCCGATCGGGCATCTAAATCAGCTATGAAACGCTGACGACGATGATGATGGTGATGATCATTTTGTTGGTGTTTCTGTTGTTGCAGATCATCGTTCATTGAAATCCGGTGGGAAAAATTGTTACTTCGTTGGTGATGGTACTGATTTTGAGGATTAGAGTTAGGGCTAGGGCTAAATTTGGGACTAAATTGAAATTGCGAATGGTCGGAATTGAAAGAAACGTTGTGAACTGGAGATGGGAAAGTATGAAGAGACGAGCGGTGGTGGTGGTGCAATTGATGTGTCGCCGCCGCCGGCAGCGGCGGGAGTAATTGTTGTTGTTGTGGCGGGGGTGGAAGGTAAATTTCGGGACGATAAAGATTAGGGTTTGAAGGAGTAGGAGGAGAAATGGGAACGTATCTTGATTGATGAATGTACGGAGGATCCATGACCGATCAATGGCCGTGGCGGCTCAGCCTCAGCTCTTGTTTCTTGTTATTGCTGATAAAAACTCTTGATTGATGAATGTACGCAGGTTTTTCTTCTTTTTCTTTTTCGTTGAGTTTTTTTATTAGTGGGGGGGTTTTGAATTTCCTACTTTGCCCTTCGACTTTGCTTGTGCCGTTTTTGGACCGCTGCTGATGACCTTTTTACATTAGTTTGTTGAAATGTAATTTAAAATAATTTGGATTTGGTGGGAGAAGATTGATGGCTGGGCCTGGGAGTGTACAAGAAAATGGTTCCGCAGTTAAAAATGAGTCATTTAAATTTGGAGATTGGGGTGAAAAGTAATTTAAAAATATCTTTGAAGATAAATTTATCTTTTAAAAAATAATATTATGTTATAAAATGAGAAAAAATGGTAGAGAATAAAATATACTATAAAACTGAAAGTTTTATTATTATTATTTCTGAATGAATAAAAACTATAAGGGTTCCTTTGAATTTATATGGACGAGTTATGGTGGGATAATTATCCCTATTTAATATGGGATAAATTATAAAAATAGAAAACACAATTATCTGAATAATAAAAGATAAAGATTAAATTAGTGAGGACCACACTATATATTTACAACACTCCCCTTTAAGCCCGGCTATTTTAATCTCACATAATTGTTTGACTTCTGGACATGATAATGTTGCCTCATTAAAACCTTGACACTAAAACCCAATGAGATAAAACATGGTCAAATGGAAAAAAGTACAACGCACTTGTATCACGTCAATGAATATGCACTTGTATAGAAGAATTTAGGTGAGATGTGTTTGGTTCTATCTCTCTTGATATACCTTTCTCTAATTTGTACAATACATGCAGCATTATCTTCATATATCATTGTTGGAATACATGTGTCAAAGTTTAAGTTGCATGTGCTCTGAATGTGATGGATAAGCGACTTTAACCATATACATTCTCTACGTGTTTCATGTAATGCAAGTATCTTTGAGTGATTAGAAGATGTAGCAATAAATTTTTTTTTTATAGATCGTCATGAGATTGTCATGTTATTCTAGGTAAAAACATACATTGTCTATGAGCGTGCTTTATAAGGGTCGGAGAGGTATCTTGCACTAAGATATGGTACTCATCTGAATAGAATAATCTCAAGTCTTTGTCCCATAAAGATAATACAAAATATGTTTGACGACATTCCAATGTCGTCGAGTTTGTTCAGAGCTAAATCTTGCCAATAAATTTAACAAGAATACAATATTTGTTCTGGTATATTGAGCTAAATATAACAAGAAGCCAATTGCACTAAGATATGGTTCTTCCGGACCAAGTATCTATTCATTATCTTCTTTAAGATGGAATTAATCCTTTTTAAGATCGAGAGATCGGACTACCATGAGAGTATTTAATGGATGAGCATTATCTATGTTGAAATGTTTTAGAATATTCTCAATATATATAGACCGGTGGATAAATACTCTGTTAGTTTTATGCCCGATCAGCAATTCGAGACAATATCGGACCAAGTATATTATACTTTCGGACCACGTATCTCAAACATTATTTGTAACATGATCATGATCTCTTATTTTCCTATTCCGTGGAACAATATCTTTTGAATCAAGTGGTCTATCACGCTTCTGACGTGCAACGGATGATGCATTAGCTGTTTTTACACTAGATTGTTCAACAGGAACAATCATTTGAGTTAGTGTATTAACAATTAATTTATGTGACTTTGTTACTTTTGATGCTTGCATAAATGTGTCATGTAATTGATTTGCAATTTGCTGCAAATGAACTATCATTCACACTTTATTTTCACATTATTTGGTGCAAGAATCTAAACGAGACATAGTAAAAACTTTCTAATAAAGTATGTGGCTTACTTCAGGAAGCTTCCTTACTTTTAAAGATAGAAAAATTATCTAATTTAAATGACTGTTTGTAAAAATATAATTTGTTAGAAGTTCCAATTGCTAATAAGATTATGACATTTTTCAGAGCTTTCAATTAGGTCAGCATGACCATATATGGTATATAGTTTTTCTCCAAGAAATACTAATGTATAAAAGTAAAACATAAACAAAGTTTACATTATAAAATTAAAAACATTAAGTATTAATCGGCATTTAATTTTCTCTCTTTAATTTCAAAGAGATTTGACACATTAAGATGTTGGAGATGGTGCTTGGAGCGTCAATCCGAATAATGTAATATACGTTATATTTTATTATTTATTAATAAAATAACTACATTTTCATTTCAGTTTGTAAATGGTAATTATTATGTCATTATCTCTTAGTATATATTGGTTTATATATATATATATATATATATGTGTGTGTGTGTGTGTGTGTGTGTGTGTGTGTGTGTGTGTGTGTTGAGAATGATATCGACCTTAGAATAGTCACGTAGTAATACTAGACACCAGGTGTGGTCTGACGTTGGGATAATATTACTATTATAAACTATTCTTAAAGTATATATTCCTAGTCGTTGATTTTGGAATGCGGTCGAATTCCTATAACCTAGAAGACTAGCACATGTCGTATATTGGAATTGAAGTTCCAATGGTCTAAATCAATGGACCATGAGCAATGAAAGCTCGTATATATATGTGGGTATTCGTTTGAGCGAATATTGAATGACTCACGACGGATTCCTAATAGTTGGAAGTATACACTACCGTCAATATGAATCTTCTCGAGTCGAGTAACATAAGTGATCATTTAATTATAGGATAGCATTGATTTTGTGTTTGATCCTCCACACTTTGATGCCATGTATATCATAGACCTTTTATGGTCTGATCGTTGGGTGTGGACCGATGCACTAGTGAATCAGTGTGTATCAAGATAGAATCTATCGGTATTTATGTGTATCACAAGAGTTTTATGTATCTATGTTAATAAGTCATGATTCTTAACACTTTATCCAAAGCCGATCATCCATGGTTGATCACGGATACATCATAAATAGTGTTCTAATTAGTTGTAAATAATCATGGACATGTCGACAATATGAGTTGTGTGTCTTGGAAAATTGACGGTATAATCTATGTTTCCTAAGCACAACTCAGATAGCCTATGATAAAATGATTGTTAAACATATGTGATGACATCGACTTATATAGTTCAGAAAGGTCGTTCGTGTTCTACGCAATTTCGGGAGTGGTCGAATTGTGTACATATGAACTAGGTTCATATGACGAATCTGTTTAAACTTAGAGTCACACAATATAAAGTTTACACGTTGAGCACTCGAGTAGCCAATCATGTTTGATAATAAATAATATTTGATATTATAATTATCAATCAAAATAATTAAGTGTTACTGGATAACATAAATTATTTATTATACCAATTGAGATTAATTAGATTAATCCAAATTTATAATCACGTAAGGGTTTTATTATAATTTCATAAATATCTCTACAATTGGAGGATATTTTGGTAATTACAAAATATGTAATAATATGTGTATTTAACTTAATTTAATTAGATTAATCAAGTGGTTTGAAAAAGTTGATTAGATTATACTAATTTGCATATTTAGTCAAATTGGATTAAGTCCACCCAAAGGTTGATTTAAATTTTTATTAATTAAAATTAAAAGCTTGATTATAAAAGACAAATTTGAGTATTTTTTATTAAACAAATAAGAATTTAACCTAAAGATTTGTGAGAGAAGTTTTGGAAGTTATCTACAATTTTCAACAAATGGAAGAAGATTGGATCTTTCATCCAAGCTTGTTAGGTAAATTGGATATTTTCTAACAAGTTATATTTTTCATTAGTGATTTGATATCATTAGTGAAGCATATAGTGATGTATTATGTATTTGATGCGTAATAACATAGTTCAAACTTGAAATTAGGTTAATGAATTGTGTATAGATGCTTTAGAAACATAGAGACATAATATTATTATGATTGGGTCAAATTTTATGCATGTGGGACATGAAATACAAAATTGGAATTTTCAACTCTAGATGAAAGCTTGGAGTTATAACTATCATTCTAGAATCATATGACCACCTTTAAGTGACTTATAATTATTCATGAGTAATTTATTTATGGAATTCTTGTTTAGGTTGTATTTTAGATTAAAAATTATGCATATATATTTTTTGAATACATTTATGTTTTGTAAAATATTTGACATTTTTTATAAACATAATTTTTATTCTATAACATGTGTTGATGTTGATGTTGATTTTGATGTTAAATTTAGATTTTGGGTGTTTGGAATAGTTTGGAGAAAGTTAAAAGTGATTTGGTTTTAAAATAAGTTGAAATTGCTCTCGAAATCAATTTCGACGCGCTGCTCTCGCACTTGCGTGCTTCTGACCGGCGCGTATTCACACGCGTATAACGCAAGCGCACGTATCGTTCAAGTAGTATAAAAGTATCAATCCCACGAGGACTTAAAACCTTTTGTTATTAATTTATGAAGTTAAATATTTACAAGTATCTAATGGATTAGTTGTTTGATTGGGAGGTGACTTTAAAACTTAAAACAAGTAAATAAAATTGCTTGAAAGTAGATTGAAGAAAATTCAAATTTATAAAACTATCCAGGGTTGTGAATCATTTCAATATCTTTTTAAAAGATGAAGTGGTTATTTTACATTTGTGTAATATATTATTTTATTAACCTGGAACACGAAATTATGTAAAAGCCTCTTCCGATGGTCAAATACAAATACCCAGTATAACTCAATTAATCATATTCCTATGTTAACCAAGTTATCTGAATTTATTAAGATTAAGTTCCAATTATGGCTACCCCCGCCCGACAGGTATATTCATATCCTGTAAGGAAATCTATTAAATGATTATCTATCATCAAGGAAGATCGTGGGCTAAGTCTAAGGTCTTAAACCTAAAATCTCTTTTCCAAGTTCATTTTAAGTTTACCGAATCAATCTTATTAATGGCCAGTTAACAAGATCCATTAAGACTAAGGCTCAATAAATAAACCTTTATATTACCCAAACCGTAATTTAACCCCTTATAAACCGGTGATATTGGACTTCATCACAACCCCAGATAACTGGCTTAGTTACGACACATATTTACGGGTAGTAAAAACTTAAATAAAATAAAAGACATAAAGTAAAATGCTGAAAAGTAAATTGCTGAAAAGTAAATGACGGAAAGTAAATGCTGAAATTAAATACTGAAAATTAAATGCTGAAAAGTAAATGCTGAAAGTAAATTACTGAAAAGTAAATGCTGAAAGTAAATTGCCGAAAAGTAAATGCTGAAAGTAAATTGCTGAAAAGTAAATAAAGTAAAAGTACAATAAAAGAAAATATTGAGGTAAAATGATACACTTTTATTACTTCTATTTTAGATATCTCCCTTAATATAATATATTAACTTTGCATGATAATTACCAACCAGCCATATAGGCGGTATCCATATTAAGTCAAATTAATAATTAATTACCAACCGACCAATCAAGCGGTATTTAGTTTAGTCAGGTTAAAACCAATTTAAATAATTACCAACCGACCAATATGGCGGTATCCTCGTTAAGTCAGGTTTTAACTAATTTATATATTATAATTAAGGGAGATTAATCTAAATATTAATAAAAGTTTTATCTTTTACCCCAGCAAAGAGGAGTTACCTCCTTATTACTGAAAAGTAAACTGAAAATTAAAGAAAGAAAAGTACTATGCGTAAAAGTAAATTACGAAAAGTAAAACTGAAAAGTAAATAAAAGAAAGTGCGAAAGCGGAAATTAATTATTGAAATCTGTAAATAAACAAACAAGATACAATCTTCTTAGTATTCTTAAGGAACTCCTTAGAAGAAAGTATGAATTTAGAAATGAAATGGCTTGGTATTTATAAGCAAAATTTTGCCTCCATCAAATCATCCACCAAATCCATTATTAATTGCTCCACTAATTGCTCCACCAAATCCATTATTAATTACTCCACTAATTGCTCCACTAATTTCTATCATGTTTGGTGGGAGTTTGACTATTTTTATTATTTATTTATTTATTTGCTTTGAAAATGACTTTAATAATTACACATAACATACTTCATATGTTTCATCAATTTCGGTCATTATATCTTCCGAATTTGAAATTATGTTGTTCTTCAAAATTATAGATCATTGAGTCTACTTTAATCTGGAACTTTAATCAGCTCAATCCGATATCGGAGTAAAAAGTTATTCCTAAAATACGACAAATGCGCAAAACTGGAATTTCCAAAACTACACTTCGTTAAAACGCCCTTTCAAGTTTCCAATCTTCAAAATTAATATGTCAAGTCCAATATTTGCCCTTATTTGACCCACATTTCATCCTAAATGATTTCATTGAGTCCCAAAATTATTTTATCTGCAAAATAAACTAAAACATATCAAAACGTTCATTAAACCCGAGAAACTAAACAAAATATTAAGTAAAAGGGGCGGTAAATATTGATATATTTTCCGCTCATCACACCCCCAAACCTAAAATTTTGCTAGTACTCGAGCAAAACAACAAAATAAAATTAAAATTAAACTAAGCCATTTTCGTAGGGATCACAGTTGCATTTAGCGTATGCAACAAGCCTTTAAACCCCTAGGTGTCCCTAGTGGACGAGTTGTAGTCTCGTGAGGGTTTACAACAACGATACCCACAAACGTTTTACAAAAGTAAAAAGATATAAAACTAATGCACACAAAAGTAAAAAGACAAGAGAAAAGAGAAAAGAGAATAAAGAAGTTAGTGACTAAACAGATGAAACATCTAATCCAAGTCAATATTTGTTTTGTTTCATTCTAAATTACCGAATAAGTAAATTCTCCGATTATTTTTACCACTCTCCATATACACAGTAAATAAAATATTAATCAACTCATTTTTCCCACAATAGTCACAAGTACAGTTGAGAAGAAAGTAATATTTTTGTCCTAAAGTTATATCAATGGAATAATTTTTTTTTGATTTTTTTTCTTGATTTTTGATTGATTTTTTTTATACAATATCATCCATCTATGTAGCGAGTTTTGGGTCAGTGACTCCCAAACCAGTTGGCTTTAGGGCACTAGGTGTTAAGACACCCCTACAGACTTAATTACTCAGACTTCAGATATATATATTTTTTGGCAACATCTTCGATCCATGTAACGAGCTTTGGGTCAGTGACTCTCAAACCAGTTGGTTTTAGGGCACTAGGTGTTAAGACACCCTTACAGACTTAATAACTTGGATCTCAGACGTTTTTTATATTTCTATACATTTTTTTCTTTTTTTTTATCCTATTGCTTTTTTAGATGCTTCCTCCAATTAAACTAGAGCACTGAATATTACAAACTTTTCAATTATAGCTCATGTCTGTATGTTAATATGTATGTTGATAATACCTGTCAACTGAACATATGAAGATTCATTTTAGTCAGTATTATAAAGAATTCACAAATTAAATTATTCAAAAGGAAATAAACAAAAATTAACTTGTTCCGAAATAGGTTGAGATACGTCTCAGGAGTGGAATTTCCTTACACAGCTATCTCTTACACCAATTTCACCCGATTAATCAAATTAAAAACAAAAAAACATGAAATATTTTTGTGATTTTCGAAAAAAATTCACTTTTTTTGTATTTTTCGAAAAAATTTAGACTAAAAATAAAACAATAAAAACAAGATACAAATTAACTATTCCCTTCCCTCAAACCTAAATGAGACATTGTCCCCAATGTCTTAAACAGTAGAAGAAGAGTTTAGAAAATCGTACCTGGTTAGCTGAAATTCTACATCTAAGTGAAAAATTACAGGTTAAGATCCAGATTTATCTGACGCCTCTTACCACGATCATCATAGGACCAGTTTATCTTGGAAAGAATGGGGTCAATTTGTGGTTCAAAGGCTAAGATTTGATCAATTAAATCCGGGGCAGTTCTGGCAATAAAGAGAAGTTCTTTTACAGGTTTTGACTTGAACCCATTTCTCTGGGCATCATCAAGAAACACACATAGAAAATCATAGAATCATTCAATGTTAAACAGTCCAAGTGGTTTCTGGTGTATGTTTAGGTTTGCCAAGATAACACTATAAAAATTTCCTCTATTGTGCCCAAGCCATCTGGCAAAGCAATAAAAGCATCAGCACGGTTAATCATTTCTACCAGTTGTTCAGACATACCTGGCACAATTAGTTCTTCGCCGTTTGATGATCCAATAAGATTTGCCTCTGCCAAGGGTTTTGGGATGATTCCCAGAACTTGGCTGCCTCCATCCTGTACAGCCTTTGAAACGATCCCCATTAGTCCAAGATTGCCACCGCCATATACTAAGTGCATATTCCTTGCAGCAATGACTCGACCCAATTCATGTGCTGCTGCTACATATTCTGGTTTAACACCAACACTAGTACCACAAAACACACAAATGTTTACAACTAGTCTTCTTGAAGTGGCTTCCATATTTTTGTGTTTCTTTTTTCAGCTCTAGATGCCTTCAAGAGTGCAATGATGAGTTGAATTTATAGAACCTGAAAAGAGTGAGTAATAATAGCACAAGTATCTTCCAAATGACGATTAGTGGCAAAATAATAAATCGTGAAAGGTCAAAAAGTAGCCTGGATCCTGTCGGAGAAAATAACAAAACAAATCACAATTATTAAGAAAAGATAAAGAGATATAATATTTACAATAATGTAACGGCTTGAATGACGTCTATGCGTCAGGGATAAGTTTCTCATCCAATTTTCTTATAAATGGGCAAACAGGGTCTTTTAGAGTCTGATTCCCGAGACTTAACTGTTGTCTTTCTTTTCGGAATTGTGTATGTATTTTGCGAATGGATATATGAACATATCCACTGGGATGCGTCTTAAGAGTCGAAGATATATCATCTAAAGACTCCTTACTCAAGCAATCCATAATGAATTTAATTTTATCTTCGTGATTATCAAATACCATTCCTAAAGAACGACAACGAGTATTGCAATTCCAGCGTGCACATTTGTAACAAACACCTATTTGCTTAGCTCTACGTTTCTTTGCATAGGTGCTTTTTCCAAAACCAGGCAAATAAGAATTATAAGAATCAGAATACTCACCTACTAATTGGACCCGTGCTTCGATTACCCAACGAATGTCATTAGGAATACCTTTGATCATCAGAAGTCTCATCCGTTCCAAGTGAGTTTTGTAGACTTTCATCAGAGAATTTTGAGGGAGAGAAAGAAATTGCTTGTGAAGATTTGTGAGAGCTTTTTCCAACCTGAAATTTGTCTTAACCTGTAAAAACTAAACACACAAAAATTAAAACAAACCACATCACTATTTATACACAAATTGCTTGGGGTGCCTCCCAGCTAGCGCTAAGTTTAATGTCGTCAGCTAGATATGATTTCCCGAACGTTAGGCTGGATCTGAAAGTGTGACACTTTCTTTTTGTCGCTCAAATGATTCTCCCCAGTAGTGTTTGACACGCTGGTTGTAACCTTGAATGTGTTGCTCGACTTGGGATTGTATATCTCAATAACTCTGTAGGGTAACACCTGCGTAATCACAAATGGACCTGATGATTTTGATTTCAGCTTTCCAGGAAAAAGTTTCAACCTTGAATCGTACAACAACACTTGCTGCCCTGGTTCCAACTGTTTGCGTACTATTTTTCGGTCATGCCATTTCTTGGTCTTCTCTTTGTACAGTTTGGAATTCTCAAAAGCCTGTAGGTGAAATTCCTCCAACGCATTGAGTTGGTGAAGTCCTTTCTCCATGCAGCTTGTGGATCAAGATTCAACTTCTTCAGTGCCCAGTACGCCTTATGTTCAAGCTCAACTGGCAGATGACATGCTTTTCCATACACCATTTGATATGGGGACATACCAATAGGTGTCTTGTAAGCTGTCCGGTAAGCCCATAAAGCGTCATCTAGTTTTTCAGACCAGTCATTTTAACGAACATAGAAATCGGTGACGTTATTCCAGGCTCACAGCTCGGTTGGGAGTACGAAGTAGCCCGCGGGGGACTAACCGGAGAAATAAAATGGAGTCGCCACCCAGTGTGAACTGGTAAATGATTTAAGGCCGCACTCACCCCTCGCAAGGGAAGACCTCAAACTGTTGGGTTCGGAATGGTCTCTTACTTATGCCACTTGTAATGAACGGATTTGTGCAATAATTTAACCAAGTCTACACAACATACATTTGCAAAAGTAATCTACATTTAAGTTCATATACAGCCTAAATGTAAGTTTGTATGATTTAAAAGTAAATTCTCATAACGACAAACATACGATATCACACAATGAGCATGTTGAATCATCAAATACCAAGAATATATAAATAATCACTTAAACACAAACGTAAATAAACTCCTATTGCGAAAGAAAATAACTAAGTCATGCATAAAGAAATAACATACTAGAGTAAAATAAATAACCTTCTAACGACCTAATCATGCTTGAATACAAGGTTGGATGAAACGAAATATGTGAATCTCTCAATGGTACGTGGCATTGTATCCCGAGTGCAAATCGCAATACCGTCCATTCGGATTCGGCTACGAAATTTATGTTCGGGTTTCCATCCGATATATCGTAAGAAAGAACACATATTCCGTTCATCTGGAATCACATCAAGCACCAATTCACAATACTCATGCGAAATAAAGTAATAAAATAACTAAAAATAAAAGATAATAAATAAAAGGGTGCCCTCAGGTCTAACCTCTTTTTTCATCTCTCGGAAGTGTGTTACACAGCCGTCGGAAGGGTTGATGCTCCGTAACTCATTCAGTTCACTGGTTCAACATTTTCCTTCGCTGTTTGGGCTGCTGTTTTTACTCCATTTCGCTTCTGTTTTCGCTAATTTTCTGGTCACTATTTTAAGGTAATTAAGGGACTGTTTTGTGGGTTATTTGGAATGGTTTGGGTTGTGGTTTTTGGACTATTTTGGGGGCAGTTTTTGGACTGTTTTTAGTGAAGTTTGAGGGTTGTTTTGGGGCATTTTTTAAGGGTTTAAGATGCGGCAAACTGGGCAGTTTTATAAGGGTATGTGCAGCAGTTTAAGGGACTGGTCAGTGAGCAGTTTATGCGTGCAATGAGGTGGGGTTTACGGCTGAACTGGGAGTGCAGTGAGGGGCAGTTTGTACGTGAATCAGGGCAGTATGAGTGGTTGTTATTATGCGTGAATCAGGGCAGTTTGAGGGGTTGTTATTGTGCGTGAATCAGGGCCATATTGGTTATTGTTTTGGCGTGAAGCAAATGCTGGTCTTCAGGCAGTGTTTAGGCTTGTTTGGGGCTGATTCAAGGGGGCTGTTATTAGGCGATGTGGGATTGTGATGGAGGCTTGGTCGAGGGCTGGTTCCAGTGGCAGTGGAAATGAATGAATGGGGCTGATTCAAGGTCAGTTTGGTGCGTGAGTGAGGGGCTGTTTAAGGGGCAGTTTGGTGCGTGAGTGAGGGGATGTTTCAGAGGCAGTGGGCGTGAGTGAATGAGGCTGATTCAAAGGCAGTGGGAGTGAGTGAATGAGGCTAATTCAAGGGGTTGTTGGCGTGTATGGAGGGCTTTGGGCGTGAGGGTTTTATGTGTGGAATGAAGGCTGGATTTGTGAAGGGTTCAGTGCCGTGGTTTGAGTGGTATTTTTTAGCTATTATGGTTGTTTTGTTGTTTCACGTAAGTAAGAGGGAAGAGAGCTACGTGTGCATGATCCAAGGGAACTATGTGAATGGCTTCAGGGTTTCTTTTTGTTTTGTTTTTATAATGGAGAGGGTTGAGGTGGAGAGTGAGGCTAATTAATGTTTTTGTTATTTGGTGAAAGGTGGAAGTGTTGGATCATTTATTAGGGGGGAAATATATTTAATGGAAAGAGTGGCTTTTGAAAAGGGGGTTTTTTTTCTGTTGAATTTGGACGTGAGGTGCTAAAGTGATGTGAGGGTTTTGGCTTCTTATGATTTGTTTGCTTTGTTTGGCTTGGTAATGTGAGACATGTGCATTGTGGAATTGTGTGTGAAGGAGAGAGAAAAGTTAGGTTTATTAAATCCAACAAGATGTCAATTCTTGACTTTTCCCTTCCGACGTCCGTTTCCCACGACTTCCGCAACATAAAAGGTAGTGCCTCCGTACGAGGCTCATCATCGGGACTTATATGCAAAAATACATTGCCTACAGTTTCCCCCACTTTGATGGGACATGTGCAGTGTGTGACAATGACAGTCCTATCAAAGTTCGTGCAATGCATTTTTACTTACCTGGCTCGCCAGGTGCCACCTGACTTGCCTGTTGTGTTGTGTTGTGTTGATTTGATTGCGCCATACCTGGCGTGCTAAACCTCATACCCGAGGCGTCGCGGTTGCGTCTCCATACCTAGAGTGTCACAGAGTTGATTTCGTTGTGCCATACCCGGCGTGCTAAACCCCATACCCGAGGTGTCGCAGTTGCGTCTCCATACCCGGAGTGTCATACCCGGCATTCTGATGATGTGTGGGCCTCAACCCTGGGACTCATCCCGAAAACTGATACTGATGTGTGGTCCATTCCCGAACTGTTATTGTGAGGTAGTCCATTCCCGAACATTGCTCCATTCTCGGATTGCCGTTCCCGACTTGTTCATTCCCGAACCTTGCTCCATTCTCGGATTGTCATTCTCAGCTAGTTCATTCCCGAACTGTGCTCCATTCTCGGAGTGCCATTCCCGGTTTGTTCATTCTCGGACCCTGTTCCATTCTCGGATTGCCATTCTCGGCTTGTTCGTTCTCGAACCATGTTCTATTCTCGGATTGTCATTCCCAGCTTGTTCATTCTCGAACTCTGCTCAATTCTCGGATTCTGCTCCATTCTCGGATTGTTCATTCTCGGATTCTGCTCCATTATCTGATTCTGCTCCATTCTCGGATTGTTCATTCTCGAACCTTGTTCCATTCTTGGATTGCCATTCTCGGCTTGTTCATTGTCGAACTCTGTTCCATTCTCTGATTCTGCTCCATTCTCGAATTCTGCTTCATTCTCGGATTGTTCATTCTCGAACCTTGTTCCATTCTTGGATTGCCATTCTCGGCTTGTTCATTCTCGAACTCTGCTCCATTCTCGGATTCTGCTCCATTCTCGGATTGTTCATTCTCGAACCTTGTTCCATTCTTGGATTGCCATTCTCGGCTTGTTCATTCTCGAACCCTGTTCCATTCTCGGATTGCCATTCTCGGCTTGTTCATTCTCAAACTGTGCTCCATTCTCAGATTGCCATTATCGGCTTGTTCATTCTCGAACCTTGCTCCATTCTTGGATTGCCATTCTCAGCTTGTTCATTCTCGAACTCTGCTCCATTCTCGGATTGTTCATTCTCGAACCGTGTTCCATTCTTGGATTGCCATTCTCGGCTTGTTCATTCTCGAACCCTGATCCATTCTCGGATTGCCATTCTCGGCTTGTTCATTCTCGAACTGTGCTTCATTCTCGGATTGCCATTCTCGGCTTGTTCATTCTCGAACCTTGCTCCATTCTCGAATTTCCATTCTCGGCTTGTTCATTCTCGAACCCTGTTCCATTCTCGGATTGCCATTCTCGGCTTTTTCATTCTCGAACTTGCTCCATTCTCGAATTGCCATTCTCGGCTTGTTTATTCTCGAACCCTGCTCCATTCTCGGATTGCCATTCTCGGCTTGTTCAATTTCGAACCCTGCTCATTCTCGGATTGCCATTCTCGGCTTGTTCATTCTCGAACCCTGTTCCATTCTCGGATTGCCATTCTCGGCTTGTTCATTCTCGAACCTTGCCCATTCTCAGATTGCCATTCTCGGCTTGTTCATTCTCGAACCCTGCTCCATTCTCGGATTGCCATTCTTGGCTTGTACATTCTCGAACCTTGCCTCCATTATTGGATTGCCATTCTCGGCTAAACTGATACTGATGTGTCTCCATACCCGGAGTGCCATTTATTGGATGGCCATTCTCGGCTAAACTGATACCGATGTGTCTCCATACCCGGAGTGCCATACTCGGTAAACTAATACTGATACTGATGTTGGTGTGGGCCTCGCCCCCAGAGTGCCATACCCGGCAAAACTGATACAGATGCAGGTGTGGGCCTCGCCCCCGGGATTCATCCCCAAAACTGATGTTGATGATGATGTGATGGTTCATTCCAACATATTGTATTGCCTCTCATGAGATAATCCTGATAGCTAAGCATATTTTTTCCACAACGGATGCTTCGCGTCGAAATCGAAGAACCTTCAAAGTACTCAATACACTCAGATCCGCTTGTCTGAATGAGTGATCTGAACTAGTCTCCTAGTGTATGTGTGTGCCAAGGCTCATTCACAGCTCATTCTTTAAGTAAGCTAACTCGATGATTTTGTCTTCGGAGAATCGGATCGGTGGGTCTAACCAACCTGGATGTCTTAATCACATTCTGTGATTACTACGTCATACTCAATATGATATGGTCTTCTTCTTTTTTCTTTTGTCTCTTTCTTTTCTTTCTTTTCATTTTTTTCTTTTTTTTTTCATTTTCTTTTTTTTTTGACATACCTACCCTTTAAGGTATCATTTCTCCTCATGGTGGTCCTGATACTCGCCCATGGGTAGCTTCACGCTTATCGGTTATAGGCGGTCTATTTTTTCTTTTTCTTTTCATTGCAGATACTTTCTCTTTGTTTCCAACAATATCATATACCGTAGCATAAGTAAACCAGGATGGACATCCAGGCTAACGGTCATTCGCTGATCCACCATCTCTTCAACTAGTCATCTTACCAACTACTCAGGCTTCTACTGCTAAGATCCCATAATCAAGTGCTCGTGAGTCCAGCTGAGATCAATCTGTTCAGAATACCGGAAGAGAGCATATCTTGTATTCATTGCTTCTAAGGTTTCTCCCTACAGCAAACAATGTCATCACCGAACATATGTTTAACCATCAAAGACTTATTTCTCTTTCTTTCTTTTTTCACTCACTCCACAAAATTCTTCCTTTCCACTGCTGATAATGTGGGCTTCGCCCCCTGAGATCCATTCCCAGAACTCATACTGATATGGGCCTCAACCTTGGGATTCCTCCCCGAAACTGGTTCATTCTTGAAACTGATACTGATTCATTCCTGAAACTAATACTGATTCATTCCTGAAACTGATACTGATTCATTCCTGAAACTGATACTGATTCATTCCTGAAATTGATACTGATGTTGTTTCTGATTCGCTTGCCTTCGCCGCTTTCTCTTTCTTCTTCGAAACCTCTGAATACAAAACAAAACAAACACAAAAAGCAATGCAAAATAAGTTACATGTATGCATGCATGCATGAATGAATTTCCTATTCCGTTGGGTTAGGTCTTCCACCAATTCTCTTGGTGACTGCTCGGTCTGCCCTTCCTTAAGCAAAGTACTGTTTCAATCTGTTTACGTTGATCGGCTCAATGAACTCATTTCCTTCTAAATCTGACAGTCTCACTGCCTCGTTTTTTCCAATTTCTGAATGGCTATCCTGTCTTTTCTGCTTGCTTATTCCGAGGACTCCCCGTGTTCTAAACATCACTGAGTATCATAGTACCATGGTTGAATGCTTTTGTCAAACATACTCATGTTGCAGGTTGAAAGGAAGAGACTCATGCAAGTAAACGAAATGAACGCCTTTATTATCATTAAGAAAAGGTTTGAACAAGTAGTAGACAAAATCAATGTCTTTATTAAAAATGCAGGATCAAAATTGAATAAGATCATGGAAATAAACATCTCCATAATTTGCAACTTCGTCTTCCCTCGTCTTCTTGCTTCCTTCGACCATCAGATTCTCCAAGTGCAGTAGTTCTTTTTCCCATTTACTTTCTCTTTTTACAACCTCCATCTCGTCACTGTCCGATAAGTTTTCCCAGAAATCCCCCATCTGCTCTATTTCACTTTTACCACTGTTATCTCATATCCCAATGCGAGAAGTTTGGTGGCTATGAGTTTGGAGGACAAGGCTGTCGGGTAGGCCGGAGTCGATCATGTGGGTGGGTGGAGGTTTTCTGTATGTGTTGGGTTGTTCTTTTTCTGGGTCGGGTAGTTTGTGGGAATCTATAAGGTCTTGGATCTCATGCCTAAGGCGGGGGCAGTTGTCAATTTCGTGACCTTTTTGCTGATGGAAGTAACAGTATAGGTTTAGGTCAAGGTATCGTGGCACAGGGTTTGGAAGTGGTTTAGGTTTTAAGGGACTTAGGAGTCCTTGTTTTTTCAGCTCTTTAAACACCTCTGACAAAGGTCTACTAAAATTGGAGAATCGCCTGTTCCTGATGGAGGTTACCTCAGAAGGAGTGGGCTTGGTTCCCAAAGATCTCCTTCTAATCCGGTCGCAGAACTGTCTATCATTGGCTATATGAGGTGTGTTCAAACTGGTCACAGCGGCTGTCAAAGCTTGCAACTGCTCGGTAATCTCAGTGAGACTGGCTTTCAACTGATCCATACGAGATCCCTCGTTAACTGATTCACTCATGTTTGCTATCAACCTCTTGATGAGTCTTCCCTCTCTTCCCTAACCCAGCGGGTATCTATGATGGTTTTTTAAACACAAGGGTTAGCATAATGCGTGTATGCATGAGGTGCATGAGATGCCTGTGATGAATGGAATATATAAGTCTGCCTATTGTGATTTTAAAGCATTCAATCACGTTATTGCAAGTTGCAAACTTGTTCCAGTTGAAAAGGCCCAACAAGTTTATACTTTTGTGATAACATGGCTAAACAACTTCAAATAATAAGAGGCCTAAACAAAAAATGGCTCATCGGCATTTTAGAAGCTTTTGGCCCAATTGTCAAAGGACATGAACTCGTCTCAGTTTAAATGGCCCAACAAGTTCATATCTCTTGAAAAAGGTCCAACTGAATCCAAATGATGATGGTCCTAAACACAAACATAAAGAAATAATTTTTATGGGTCATATAACTATGGTTCACATGTGGGTTTACGGGAGTGTAGACAAAGGCTCTCACTGACGAAGGATTGCCCACAACTAGGACTCCCCACTCAAGGGTTCGAACGACCAAGTGAGCACACCTTTTTTATACCTTAAAGTACGTGCCAACAAGTTACGGTATGTGACTAACTGTCAAATGGATTTCTTATTGTAGATTCCCCAGAGGGAGGGTGGAGCAAGCTCTCTTAAATACCCAAGCCTCTTAGGCTCTTATCGCCTTGGTGACAGGAATAAACAACAAGTCCCCCAAATAAGTCTGTCACAGTGAGCTACGGGTAATGATTATCTAGGTGCCTTCACAGCTTTTCCTTATAGAAAGGTAGTGAATGAAGGAAGACATCAAACCATCACTTAGCTTTAATAACGCCTTTGATTAAACCCCTTTAACCCACAGTAGACATGGTTAATTAAAGCACAAATCACAAACATTACAAGACATTATTTCGGGGCCAATCCTCTATCCCCAGTGGAGTCGCCGGACTGTAGAACACAGAAATCAGTGACGTTGTTCCAGGCTCGCGGCCCGGTTGGGAGTACGGAGTAGCCTGCAGGGGACTAAATCGGAGAGAAATAAAATGGAGTCGCCACCCAGTGTGAACTGGGAAATGATTTAAGGCCGCACTCACCCTTCGCAAGGGAAGACCTCAAACCGTTGGGTTCAGAATGGTCACTTACTTATGCCACTTGTAATGAACGGATTTGTGCAATAATTTAACCAAGTCTACACAACATACATGTGCAAAAGTAATCTACATCTAAGTTCATATACAGCCTAAATGTAAGTTTATATGATTTAAAAGTAAATTCTCATAACGACAAACATACGATATCACACAATGAGAATGTTGAATCATCAAATACCAAGAATATATAAATAATCACTTAAACACAAACGTAAATTAACTCCTATTGCGAAAGAAAATAACTAAGTCATGCATAAAGAAATAACATACTATAGTAAAATAAATAACCTTCTAACGACCTAATCATGCTTGAATACAAGGTTGGATGAAACGAAATATGTGAATCTCTCAAATGGTACGTGGCATTGTATCCCGAGTGCAAATCGCAATACCGTCCATTCGGATTCGGCTATGGAATTTATGTTCGGGTTTCCATCCGATATATCGTAAGAAAGAAACACATATTCCGTTCATCTGGAATCACATCAAGCACCAATTCACAATACTCATGCGAAATAAAGTAATAAAATAACTAAAAATAAAGGATAATAAATAAAAGGGTGCCCTAAGGTCTAACCTCTTTTTTCGTCTCTCGGAAGTGCGTTACACGGCCATCGGAAGGGTTGATGCTCCACAACTCCTTCAGTTTACTGGTTCAAACATTTTTCTTCACTGTTTCGCTGTTTGGGCTGCTGTTTTTACTCCATTTCACTACTATTTTCGCTGTATTTTCTGGTCACTATTTTAAGGTAATTAAGAGACTGTTTTGCGGGTTATTTGGACTAGTTTGGGTTGCGGTTTTTGGACTGTTTTGGGGGCAGTTTTTGGACTGTTTTTAGTGAAGTTTAGGGCTGTTTGGGGGCGTTTTTTAAGGGTCTAAGATGCGGCAAATTGGGTAGTTTTATGAGGGTATGTACGGCAGTTTAAGGGACTGGTCAGTGAGCAGTTTAGGTGTGAAATGACGTGGGATTTACGGCTGAACTGGGCGTTGCAGTGAGGGGCAGTTTGTACGTGAATCAGTGCAGTATGAGGGGTTGTTATTGTGCGTGAATCAGGGCAGTTTGAGGGGTTGTTATTGTGCATGAATCAGGGCCATATTGGTTGTTGTTTTGGCGTGAAGCAAAGGTTGG
>SKCR01010440.1:0-22667 GCA_019454045.1 Zanthoxylum bungeanum | reverse complement strand
ATGCTATTGGTAGAATCCGCGTGAAATCAGAGTAAATTGGATGGATCAGATAGGATTAGCTTCGTTAAGATCAGATTTAATATGTGTTTGTGCTTTAATGGATGCAATGATATATTTGAGTTAAATATGATAATATGCTAATGTTAGATGGTTTTGGAAAGTTTAGAAGGGTCCAAGATCATTTCGTAGCGTTATCAGAAACTTTTATAGAATATTTTCCTGAAAATACGAGAATCGAGGATTTAAGTTATTAGGTTGTCCTAAAATGCTATATTATGATGTAATATAAGTATTAGATGTGTTTCGGGTGGAACAAGAAAGAATTGAAAAGTTTCATATTTGTCTGCAATGTTTTCGAACTTTCCGGGCGATTTTCTGAATTTTAGAAGGAAATGGAATCTAATGTTGTGCATATGTTATATTGGATGTATTAAGAGTAACGAAACTGAAATCATTGAAGACAAACTTGATTTGAGTATTCCAGGAAGATCTGAAAGTTTGTTATAGTTGAGTTTAGAATTCCACATAACTCCGGTTATGATTGTATCCGTCATTTTTTTTTGACAGAGATCTCACTAGAATCAAGAGTGTTGCGACATGAGGTAAGTATTCCATGCGATAAATACCTGACGTATCAGTTGTTGTTGTTGGGATTTTATCAGGGCGGCGCAGTGGAAGAAGCGCAGTTCGGGCGAAATCGTAGTTTAAAATTTTTAAACTTACGAATAAATTATACAATATCCAATAATAATAATTCATACATATTTATTCGATATCATATAACGACATAAAAAATATGGAAATACCGCAAAACGTTTGCGAAAATATTTTTCCGTAAAATAGCATAAAACACGTTTACAACCGTACCGACCGACCAGTGTACATCGGGACTGTCCAGGTCAGCCCCAAAAATATTTGGACAGTTCGTGGACTGCCCGAACAGTGACCAGTTCACTGTTTGGGCAGCTGTTACTCGGTAACGCTGTTTTTCACCATTTTCCGTATTTTCACTCCGAAATAATTTCCAATAAATATTTTTCTTGGGCAATTAAAATAAGCCAATTTATTCTAATTACTCAATAATTAAAAACTGAATTTTTTATCTGAAAAATCAAATTGATCATTAATTACCGTGAGACCCTTGAACTTTACATTTTGATCATTTGGGTCCTCAAATTGTCAAATACATATTTAAGTGATTTCAAATCTGTAACGACCCGGATTATTTTAGCCTGTCTACATAAATTTTATTTTCGCACGTGAGATCGTATCCGAATGCGACCAATATTTTTTCATTAAAATAGGAACAAATTCATGAAGTTAATTATAAGTTTTCGTTAAATTAAATTTGAGGGATTAAATTGAGAATTTCCATATTAATAATAAATAAATCTAGATATTTCTAGATATATATATATACACACACATGTATTATTTATAATTGTACACACACACGTGATTTGTATCAACACACTTGTTAATTAATAAACACACACACATTTATTTTACATACACGTGGAAAGAAAACAAAAAATAGGGAGAAAGAAAATGAAGACAGAGAAGGAATATGGCAGGAGAATCGAGAGAAAGGGAGAGGGGAGAGTGTGAGGAAGAAATAAGTTAGGCCGAGAAGAGAAGAGAGAAAGGGGAAATAAAGAAGGAAAATAGAAAGAAATAGGAAAAGGACCGAGAAAGAAGAAATCAATGAGAAGGGAACGAGCAGAATCAAAAAGAAGACTAGGCCGAAAGAAATCAGGCCGAAAGAGAAAGAAGAAGGTGCAGACCGAAACCAGAAAAAGAGAAAGAAAGACGAAGAGGGAGTCTGGGTTTGAAACTTTAATTTTGTTCATGGATACAAAAAGTAAGTAAACTTTTGCTTTGATTTCTTGAGTGTGATGGATTTTATAATTTGGGTTCTTAATTGAATTTTGAAATTGGGTTTATTAATAAGATTAAAATGAAATAATTAAAATGAAATAAAAGTAACCTAGACTTAAAAGATAGTATGAAATTAGAAGAATTTTTTTTATAAAATTGGAGAGGCCGAAAGAATTTGGGGAAAATTAGGTAGAACCCTAGAATTTAGGGAAAGGATAGTATGGCCGAAAATGAAGGAGTGAGGATGAAGAGCTTGAATTATATGAATCTTTAAGTTGAGTCTAATGTATGTAATGTGGTGTTACGTATTGATTGAATTCAGGATTGAATAATTAGAAGGTGAACTTATCCTAGTATGGCTAATGAAGCATGAAGCTTTAGGATTTATAAGGCTTATTTGGGTTGGTAATGTGTTTGTTTATGTTTATAAAGGGTCATGGCATGGAATGTTTATGAAGTATTTTTGTTTTGTCAAATTGGGTAATATGATAGTGTTGGCCGAAAGCATGTTCTTATGAAACTTAGATTTTGTTGGTTTTGACGATAATACGAACTTTTTATATATAAATGGTACTAATTTAACTCAAAACTGATAGATTTACCATGATATTATTTTGAATATAGTTCAAAATGTTTCCTGTAATAGATTAATGTATTGAGACAAAACCATAATGGCTTGAGATTGATGATGATTCCGGCAAGGCTAGGTTCGAGAGGGAGCTGGGCGGTTTAGGTTGACTGATAAGGGGGTAAGTATTTAGGATGGTTAGATTAAAAAAAATGAAATCAAATAGAATATAAGAATGCTATAATTGAATGCAATAAACAATGTTAAGAATAAGTAATTTGAAGCAGAAATGTACGGGTTTATAGTTGGGCAGTGGTTAAGTAACTTTATATGACTAATAAGGAATTTCTGAGTAAGGCATGATATGACGAAATATGAAACCTTGATTTTGATAGTTTTGATGATAACATGAATTATGCGATATGATTATAGAACGATAATCTATTATTAAGCTGATAGAATTTATATGCTATTAATTTGATTATATTTAGCTAAGTATGTATGAATAAAGTAAAGGTGAAACTTTATGATGAAAAGTATAATAGTTTGTGTGGATATATGACATTGTGTGTGAAAAGACATATTAATTTACATGTGTTTACAGTTGTAATTGAAGAAATGCTAATGCGTGTTACTTGAGCATGCATGATGAAAATATATAAAGTATAGAATATATAAATCGTTAATGTGTAGAAATGCATGAACATACATTATAATACAGAATAAGCACGTAACAAAGTATGGTTAGGGAAAAAGGAAGTTATATAAAAAACAAAATACATATATCATTAATTGGTAGGAATGCATCAACATATGCACGAATATATGTGATAATTTGAGATAAGCATACATTAAAGCATAATTTGGGAAGTGACAGTATTAAAAAGGCATATGCATATTTATATGACATAATTTTAGAAGATGAGAATGATTTTTAAATTCAAAGAGTTTTAAAGAATAGTCTCAAATGCTTTTGAAGAAAATGTTTTCAGAAAACGGTTGATACATTTTTGAGATTTAAACAGGAATTTTATGTTTTTCCGGGGCATGAGGTAAAACCTCACCCCAGTATGTAACTATTACAGAGATACAGTTGGAATTGACGAATATGGAGGACATGTGCACATGTAGGGCCAGGATGGCGGCTTAGGATTGTGTATCTGGTCCCTAGTCTAGAGCTTGGGCGGTAGCATTGATCCGCTCCCCAGTTCTAGTGGTGGTTACGACCAGTTGAGTCGTTGTCCTGGGTGTAGAGCTCTACGTTCAGTTGAGTTGTTGTCCTGGACGTAGGGCACTACCAGCTTCAGAGACGCCCAGTTGAGTTATGGTCCTGGGCCTAGAGCACACCCAGTTGAGTCGTTGTCCTGGGTGCAGAGAGATGTCCAGTTGAGTCGTTGTCTTGGGTGCAAAGAGATGTCCAGTTGAGTCGTTGTCCTGGGTGCAGAGAGATGTCCAGTTGAGTCGTTGTCCTGGACATCGAGACCCGGTGATTATTCCCGGACACGTCCAATTGAGTTGGTTTCCTGGACGTAGAGCAGTTTTGAGTTTTCAGATTTTTACTTTTTAGTTTCAGATTTCAGCTTTTCAGTACAAGATTTTAGAAACAGAATTTAGAAACAGTTTTTCAATTTTTCAGTTTTCAGTTATAGCTTTCAGAGAGATCTTCTGGAAAAAGAAGTTTTCATCAAGTCAGATTTTAATAAATAGTTTTTAGAAAACAGATTTTAGACACAATTTCCAGAAACCAAAAAACATGCTTTCAGAAGACAAGATTTATTAAGAGATTTTCATATAGAATTTCAGAGAAGAGTTTTCAGAACACAGCTTTTCAATAAAGGTTTTCAAGTATTACGGAAGCATTGCATGTTAATGTGGAGCTTAGTTTACAAGTTGTGCATATAAATCATAAATTTAGATATTACTTGAGCTATATACAGCCTATGTTATTACATGATAGCATTACTACATTCATATACATATACGATTAGTGTTCTAAAACGCCCCGCCCAGGCGGCGCGTATAGGTTCGGTGGCCTATGGCCGCCCCGCCTGGCCCCAAATAGTTGGGGCTAGGCGCTTGTCGCGAATTCATCGGTCAACCGCCGTTGATCGATGCAAAATTTGAAATTAATTGCTTTTTCCGGCCGAATTTCACACCTCAATCCTAACCCTAACCTTAATTTTACAAATTTAATTCTCTAACTCATCAATTTGAAAAAAATCCCAATTGAGAGCATAAATCATAATTTCAAAAATCTAATATTTTTTATATTTTTGTTAGTTTCTCATCAAATTGACCATTTATAAATATTAGTCATTACTCAAATAATATTTATCTATGATTGATTTCTCCAAAACATACCAAATCTTAAACCTAATTATAGAATTTCTCAATTTCCGATTAACTGTCTAGGCCCCGACTAGGCGCTCTAGGCGCTAGGCGCTAGGCGCTGGGTCGCCGCCCGACTAGCGCCTAGCGCATTTTAGAATACTGTATACGATTGATATTGATATATGAATGATATTAATAAGAATTGTATGTTTTCTTATGAGAAACCTTTTGTGAATGGTAATGTATGATAATATGATTACATATATATGTATGTCTGGTTGATGATTCTTTAATAGAAAGAATAATTTATAGATCCGGTTTGATGATATTTCAATGACATAAAAGAGATATAATTATGATAAATGCCTAAACTATAATAGGAAAAAGGTAAGTAGGTAAGTAATAAGATATCAAAATAGCGCAGCAGAAGCGTAATGGAGTTTGTTGTGATGACTAGAGATATAGGTACTTAACATGTATATTATGGATGTATTAAAAATATTAATAGAAAACAGAATTTAACGCATATACGACCTGATTAAAAGGAATCTATAGTAAGGTTGCATGTTTGTTAAAATGGTTAGGAGCCGATACTAGCTCAAGTTAATATAGCAACAAAATTTAGATTTGTGAGTATTTTGCAGCTCAAGGAATGAGCATAGTTACTTACTGAGTCTTATGACTCCCATAACACCGTGTTTAAGTTTTACAGGTTATGACCCGATCGGTCGACCACAATCTTCAGAGCTTGAGGAGCCGGATAGCTGCGTTGCAGTCAGCCAGTCACCAGGTCTTGGGTGGATGGGAGTCAAGTTGTTTATGAGTATAGTTGTAAAAGAAATTGAGTTGTATAAGTTAATTGTAAAAGTTTTTGGTTGTACGTATTTTCGGGCATGGAGCCCAATAATGTTATGTCTTGAGTTTATTGATTTAGTGTTTATTATTTGTGTCGGGCCCTATAGGTTGTATTGAGGTGCTAGACATGATCCAGGTTGCATGACTTTTAGCAAAGGTCGTGCCGAAATTTCGTCAGAGTCGGAGGCTTATAGAGGCAGGATTAGCCTATCTCATGCCAGTAGCATCCTGGCCTAGGTGAGATGTTACAAAATCAATGTTTATCAAATAAATACATACACGTCTATACAAGTCTCCCGAGACTCATGGTTTATTGGGATAAACCATCGGACCAAGTGCGATATACGACATGTACTGGTCTCAGCGGATTTTACTAACCTACCAGTGTCAGTAAATCTTGACCAGAAACCTAATTTGATAATATATTTCTAGTAGTGACATTTCCCAATGTCAATTACAAGCTATGTTGTAATTGTGCACTACATTATATATTATCGGATCTTTGTCTAATATATATATATATATATATATATATATATATATATATATATATATATATCACTAAACATGTTTTAGTTTCAATATAATGAATTATATTGATTATATATAATAAAAGACAAAAGGTGCAACCATAAATAAGTAATATTATGGAAAAATATATTGCTCGAATTCATGAATCAGACATAAATATGATCCGGATTGACGCTCTGAGCATCAACTCTAACAATTTATCCCACTTGCTCTAGTTCCAATCCACGATATCATATACATATCTTAATTTGTATCATATATGCATGGCCCTCAAGAACTCACCGAGCGCTCAAAAGGTGGGCAATAACAAGTAAACTCGCTATGACATATTGAGCTTGTCAAACAAACCTAATTGTTTTCCTTAGCCAGCATCATTCATATTTTTATAGAAACTAAGTTCTACATCAATATGACTCATATGCCACATCAACATTTTGCTTCAAGTATTAAATTGTCTAAGTATTTACGGATCAAATCCAAAATACTATGTAGACAACCGCAAACACAACATTAATTACAAACTTCTAATCTACAAGGTCACTGTGCAACTTCATAAGTCAATACTTCATAAGTTGCAACTAATTCCCCTCATACAGTAGAATCATCTGTGACACTCTCACTGCATATTTTCTGACTCTTTATGATGTAGATTGTCTAACGTCATAATTAGACTCAAAACTAATCTGATCCTAATGTTTGCGAACTTCATTCTCCATTGATTAGAAACTCATTCTTAATATCTCAAAGATAATAAAGAACATGTTTCAAGAAACATCTTATGGTCTAGAGGATATCAAAATAACTCTAACAATTACGATTAAATTGATATCTCTAATCGCATTTAATATAATATTAATTATTGATCGGCGTAATCACATGCGTATAACGCAAGCGTACGTATCGTTCAAATAGTATAAAAAGTATCGATCCCACGAGGACTTAATACCTAAGCTATTAATTTATGATGCCAAATTATTACAAGTATCTAATGGATTGGTTGTTTGATTTGATGATGATTTTAAACTTTAAAAAAATTAGATAAAATTGAACAAAAGTAGGTTTAGGAAAATTCAATATTAAGAAACTATCTAGGGCTGTGAATCTTTCCAATATCTTTTAAAAAATGAAGTGGTTATTTCATGTTGGTATAATATATTGATTTATTAACCTGGAACACGAAATTATGCAAAAGTCTCTATCGATGGTCAGCTGCACATACCCAGTGTAACCCAATTAAATCATATGTCTATGTCAATCAAATTACCTGGATTCATTAAGCTTAAGTTCCAATTGTGGTTATCCCCGTCCGACAGGTATATGTCTATCCTGTAAGGAAATCTATTAAATGGTTATCTATCCTCAATGAAGATCGTGGGCTATTAAGTCTAAGGCTGAAACCTAAAATTCCTTTGTCAAGTTTATTTTAAGTTTACCAGATCAATATTATTAGTGGTCAGTTAACAAGACGCATTAAGCTTAAGATTTAATAAGTAAACCTTTATATTACCCAAACTATAAAATAACCACTTATAACCCTGTGATATTGGAATTCATCACAACCCTAGATAACGTACTTAGTTACGACACATATCTAAGGCTAATAAAAGCTTAAATAAAATAAAAGACATAATGTAAATGCTAAAAATTAAATAAAATAAATGTTGGAAAGTACAATAAAAGAAAATGTTGGGGGTTAGAGGATCCACTTTTAATATTTCAAAATTAGAAATCTCTCTTATTCTCAATATTTACCGATTAATTAACCAGACCATAAAGGCGGTAATTTCCTTTGTCTCAATTAAATCCAACCGACCATATAGGCAGTAACAAGGTTATTACATAAACCGACCATATAGGCGGAAACTACGTTTGAAATGAAAAACCGACCATATAGGCAGTAAATAAGGTTGTCACATAAACCGGCCATATAGGCGGTAACTAATTAATCCAAATTTTAATTAAAATAATAGAGATTAATCTAATTTATTATATTAAAAGTCTTACATCTTCACCCCAACAGAATGAGATTACCTGCTCATGTTGTAAAATAGACCACACAAAATTTTATTAATTAAATAAAAAGAAAATACAAGAAAACTTAAATAAATATACAAGACATTTTCCTTTAGGTTTTCATGGAGAAATTCCTCTAAAGAAAGCATGAAAAAATTACAAAGTTTAGCTTGGTATTTATAGGAAAATCTAAAGACTTCCACCATTTTCTTCACTAATTGCTCCACTAAACATGACATCAAACATGACAATGTTTGGTAGAAGTTTGACAATTTTTACTTTTCTATTTTATTAATTTTATTTTATATTTTGAAAATGACTATAGTAATTACACAAAATACACTATATTATTCATGAATTTCGGCCTTCTAAACTTCTGAATTCGAAAATATTTAAATCTTCAAAGTTGTAGATCTTTGTGTCTTCTTTAATCTGGCACTTGAATCAGCTCAATCGAATATCGGATGAAAACGTTATGACCAAAATACCAATCTTGCGCAAAATTGGAATTTAGGACTGCACTTCGTGGTGCGTATATTAAATTTCCGTTTTCACTATTTTTTGCTCCGAATTTTATTGTTTTAGCCCGAGTTGATTCCATTAAGTCTCAATACTTTATTTATATGCAAAACACATAAAAATACATCAAAACATTCATCAAAATTGAGAAACTAAATAAAATATTAGGTAAAAAGGCGGTAAATATTGAGATATTTTCCGCTCATCACACCTCCAAACCTAACATTTTGCTAGTCCTCGAGCAAAATAACAAAATGAAATGCAAAAAACAATTAAAATTAAACTAAGTCACTTTCTTAGGGATCACAGTTGTATTTAGCATATGCAACAAACCTTTAAACCCCTATGTGTCCCTAGTGGATGAATTGTAGTCTCGTGAGGGTTTACAGCGACGATACCCACAAACGTCTTATAAAAGTAAAAAGATAGTAAAACTAATGCACACAAAAGCAAAAAGACAAGAGAAAAGAGAATAAAAAAGTTAGTGACTAAAAGGGTGAAACTCCTTATCCAAGTTAATAGTTTTTTTATTTCTTTCTAAATTACCAAATAAGTAAATTCTCCGATTATTTTTACCATTCTTCATATACACAACCAACAAAGTATCAATCAAGTCATTGTGCCCACAATATTCACAAGTGTAATTGAAAAAAAGGCAATATTTTTGTCCTAAAGTTATATCAGAATTCACATCTTTTTGTAACAATGGAAAATTTTTTCTGATTTTTCTGATTTTTTTATATACAATATCTTTCATCTATGTAGCGAGCTTTGGGCCAGTGACTCCTAAACCAGTTGCCTTTAGGGCACTATATGTTAAGACACCCCTACAGACTTAATTAATCAGACTTCAGATATATATATATATTATATATATATATATATATATATATATTTACACACACACATATACATATATATACATTTTTTTTTTAAATAAAGAAAGCAACATCTTCCATCTATGTAGCGAGCTTTGGGTCAGTGACTCCCAAACCAGTTGGCTTTAGGGCACTAGGTGTTATGACACCCCTACAGACTTAATTACTCGGATTTCAGATGTTTATTTTTATTTTTATAACATCTTTGATCCATGTAGCGAGCTTTGGGCCAGTGACTCCCAAACCAGTTGGCTTTAGGGCACTAGGTGTTAAAACACCCCTACAGACTTAATGACTCGGATCTCAGATGTTTTTTTTTTGCATTACTTTATAGATGCTTCCTCCAATTAAACTAGAGCACTGAATATTATAAACTTTTCAAATACATCTCATGGCTGTATGTTACCATGCATGTTGATAATACTTGTCAATTGAGCATATGAAGATCCAATTAAGTCAGTTTTATGGAGAATTCACAAATTAAATAATTTAAAATGAAATAAATAAAAATTAACTTGTTTCAAAATAGGTTGAGATACGTCTCAGGAGTGAAAATTTCTTACACAGCTATCTCACACTAATTTCACCTGATTAATCAAATTTAAAAACACAAAAACATAAAATATTTTTTTGATTTTTGAAAAAAAATTTCAAATTTTTTTTGTATTTTTCGAAAACTTTTAGACGAAAAATAGCACAATAAAAACACGATACTATTAACTATTCCCCTCCCCCAAACTTAAATGAGACATTGTCCTCAATGTCTTAAACAGTAGCAGAAGAGTTTAGAAAACAGTACCTGGTTAACTAAAATTCTACATCTAAATGAAAAGTTAAAGGTTAAGATCCAGATATATCCGACGTCTTTTACCACGATCATTATCAGACCAGTTTATCTTGGAAAGAATGAGGTCAATTTGTGGTTCAAAAGCTAGAATTTGATCAATTAAATCTGGGGCAGTTCTGGCAGTAAAGAGAAGTTCTTTTACAGGTTTTGACACGAACTCATTTCTCTGAGCATCATTAAGAAACACACAAAGAAAATCATAAAATTCATTAACATTGTACAGTCCAAGCGATTTCTGGTGTATGTTCAAGTTCACTTAAGATAACACTATAAAAATTTCCTCCATTGTGCCCAAGCCACCTGGCAAAGAAATAAAAGCATCAGTACGGTTAATCGTTTCTACCAGTCGTTCAGACATACCTGGCACGATCAGTTTCTCTCCGTTTGATGATCCAATAAGATTTGCCTCCGCCAAAGGTTTTGGGATGATTTCCAAAACTTGACTGCCTCATTCCTGTACAGCCTTTGAAACGATCCCCATAAGTTCAAGATTGCCACCGCCATATAATAAGTGCATATTCCTTGCAGCAATGACTCGACCCAATTCATGTGATGCTGCTACGTATTATGGTTTAACACCAACACTAATACTGCAAAACACACAGATGTTTTCAACTCGTTTTCTTGAAGTGGCTTTCATTTTTATCTGGATGCATTCAAAAGTGCAATGATGAGTTGATTTTATACTACCTGAAAAGGGTGAGTAAAAATGATAGCACTAGTACCTGCCAAATAACAATTATTAGTTAAACAGTAAAATGAATCGTGAAAGGTCAAAAAGGTATGGATCATGTCGGAGAAAATAAAAGAAAATAACAAATCAAATCACAATTAGTATAAAAAAGACAAAGATATATAATAAAGTAACAGCTTGATTAACATCTATGCGTCAGGGACAAGCTTCCCATCCAATTTTCTTATAAATTGGCAAACTGGATCTTTTTGAGTGAGATTCCCGAGAATTAAATGCTGTTTTTCTTTTCGAAATTGTGTATGTAATTTACGAATGGCTATATGAACATATTCACTGGGATGCGTCTTAAGAGTCGAAGATATATCATCTAAAGACTCCTTACTCAAGCCATCCCTAATGAATTTAATTTTATCTTCGCGATTATCAGACACCATTCCTAAAGACCGACAATGAGTATTGCAATTCCAGCGTGTATATTTGTAACAAACACCCATTTGCTTAGCTCTTCGTTTCTTTGCATATGTGCTTCTTCCAAAACCAGACAAATAAGAATTATAATAATCAGAATACTCACCTGCTAATCGGACCCGTGCTTCAATTACCTAACGAATGTCATTAGGAATACCATGGATCGTCAGTAGTCTCATCCGTTCCAAGCGAGCTTTGTAGACTTTCATTAAGAGAATTTTAAGGGAGAGAAGGAAATTGCTTGTGAAGATTTGTGAGAACTTCCCCCATCCTGAAATTTGACTTTACCTACACAAATTAAACACAAAAAAAAAAATAAAACACAGTAAATCTCAATATATACAAAAATTGCATGGGTTGCCTCTCAGCTAGCGCTAAGTTCAACGTCGTCAGCTAGATATGACTTCCCGAACGTTAGGCTGGATCTGAAAGTGTGCCACTTTCTTTTTGTCGCTCAAATGATTCTCCCCAGTTGTGCTTGACACGCTAACTGTTAACCTTGAATGTTTCGTTGGTGTTGGGATCAAGTAACTCAACAGCTTCATATGGTAAAACCTGAGTAATCACAAATGGACCTGACCACCTTGATTTCAACTTTCCAGGGAAAAGTTTCATCCGTGAATTGTACAACAACACCTGCTGCCTCGGTTCCAAATGTCTGTGTACTATTTTTCGATCATGCCATTTCTTGGCTTTTTCCTTGTATAATCTGGCATTCTTATAAGCCTGTAGGCGAAATTCTTCCAATTCATTGAGTTGGTGGAATCGTTTCTCTCCTGCAGCTTATGGATCAAGATTCAACTTCTTCAGTGCCTAGTACGCCTTGTGTTCAAGCTCAACTGGCAGATGGCATGCTTTCCCAAACACCATTTGATATGGGGACATACTAATGGGTGTCTTGTAAGCTGTCCTATAGGCCCATAATGCATCATCCAATTTTGTAGCCCAGTCTCTCCTTGTTGATCCAACGGTTCTCTCCAATATTCTTTTAATCTCTCTATTTGAAACTTCAACTTGCCCATTTGACTGTGGATGGTAGGATGTGTCAACCTTATAAGTAACTCCGTATTTGGATAGAAGTGCATCAAAGTATCTGTTGCAGAAATGTGAGCCACCATCACTGATAATTGCACGAGGTGTTCCGAAGCAAGTGAAAATATTATTTTTAAGGAACTTGATCACCACTTTTGAATCATTTGATGGCAGTGCAATTGCTTCAACCCATTTAAAGACGTAGTCTACTGCAACCAGTATGTACAGGTTTCCGAATGATGGAACAAAAGGTCCCATAAAATCAATACCCTACACATCGAATATCTCCACTTCTAGAATATTTTGTAGCGGTCATTCATTTCTTCTTGAAATATTTCTCATTCTCTGGCATCTGTCACATTGAAGAGCAAACAGATAAGCATCTTTAAAAAGAGTGGGCCAGAACAAACCTGATTGTAGGACTTTGGCTGTAGTTTATTCCCGCTGAAGTGTCCGCCATATGGTGATGAATGACAATGATGCATAACACGGTTGACTTCCTTCTATGGAACACAACACCACAGTAATTGATCAGCACATCGTTTGAACAGGTACGACTCATCCCAGACATAGTGCTTGATTTCTTTGAAGAACTTCTTCTGTTGCTTAGTTGTTCATTCCAACGGCCATTTTCCTGACACTATGTAGTTGACATAGTCAGCATACCAAGGGACATCGTGCTGTTTCATGGAAAACAACCGTTCATCTGGAAAAGTTTCTTTGATTGTCAGTTCTTTGCCAGCTGGTTCTCCATTCTCGAGCCTCGATAAATGATCTAACATTGATTTTCTGTCTCTTCCCTGTCTCTGATCTCCACGTCAAATTATTACAGTAGAAGTATCCAACGGATCAATCTGGGTTTGGCATCTTTCTTCGTGATTAAGTATTTGATTGCTGAATGATCTGTGTAGACCACCACTTTGGGACCCAGCAGATAAGAGCGAAATTTGTCAAAAGCAAACACAACTGCGAGCAACTCTTTTTCAATGGTTGTGTAATTGAGTTGAGCTTCTTTTAGAGTTCTGCTGGAATAATAAATGGTGTGGAAAATCTTTGCTTTGCGTTGTCCCAAAACTGCACCTACAGCAAAATCACTAGCATCACACATCATTTCAAATGGAATGGTCCAGTCTGGTGCTACTATGATGGGGGCAGAGACCAGCTTCTGTTTCAAGATCTCAAAAGCTTCATGGAATTCTTCGGTGAAGTTGAAAGGCACATCCTTCTCCAGAAGATTGCATAGAGGTTTAGCAATTTTTGAGAAGTCTTTGATGAATCTCCTGTAAAAATATGCATGTCCAAGAAAGCTCTGAATCCCTTTGACAGATGTTGGTGGAGGTAGTTTTTCAATTATTTCAATCTTTATTTTGTCTACCTCGATCTCTTTTTGAGAGATCCGATGTCCAAGAACTATGTCTTCCTGCACCATGAAGTGGCATTTCTCCAAGTTTAGTACCAGGTTGGTATCTTCGCATCTTTGTAACACATGTTACAGATTTTGCAATCTGTGTTCGAAAGAGTCTCCAAACACAGAGAAATGATCCATGAAAACCTCCATATTCTGTTCTAGTATATCTGAGAAGATGGCCATCATGCAACGTTGAAATGTGGCAAGGGCATTACATAGTCCAAACGGCATCCTGCGGAAAGCAAAAGTACCATACGGACATGTAAAGATGGTTTTCTCCTGATCTTCTGGGGCGATGTCAATCTGATTTTATCCTGAATATCCGTCCAGAAAACAATATAACTCATGCACTCCAGTCTTTCTAACATCTGATCAATGAATGGCAGTGGAAAATGATATTTCCTTGTTGTTTTGTTCAGCTTGCGATAGTCCATGCATACTCTCTATCCAGTCACTGTACTTGTTGGAATCAGCTCGTTCTTTTCATTTGTGACTACAGTAATTCCTCATTTCTTCGGTACACACTGTATATGACTCACCCAACTGCTGTCTGAGATGGGGTAAATGATGCCAGCATCCAACCATTTGATGATTTCTTTCTTCACGACTTCCTTCATGATTGGATTGAGTCTCTGTTGATGCTCCACTATGGGTTTGTACTCATTGTTCATCAGAATCTTGTGCATACAAAATGATTGACTAATGCCTCGAATGTCTGGTATAGTCCAGCCAATAGTTTTCTTCTGCTCTCGTAACACTCTCAGCAACTTTTCTTCCTGCTCCAATATTAGCTAGAATAAATAATCACAGGTAATTCAGAAGAGTTTCCTAAGAAAGCATACCTAAGATGGCTTGGAAGTAACTTCAGCTCCAGCTGTGATGGTTCTTCAATAGAAGGTTTGATTCGGTCATTCTTTGGTAGTTCCAAACTTTCCACTAGTGGTGTTGATTTGAAACGAAACGGCTTGTCAAGATAGTTGATACATTCCAGAATTTCAACACTAGCTCGCTATTAGTCATGTTAGTGATGCAAGCTTCAAGTTTATCTGTAGGAAATGTATCAGTTTCCTGGATGATATTTTCAACAACATCAATTCTGAAACATTCTTCCTCATTTTCATCACTCGGGAATTTCATGGCTTTGAAAACATTAAAGGTAACTTTTTGGTCATGTACTTTCATAGTTAGTTCTCCTTTTTGTATATCAATAACAGTTCGACCTGTACACCAAGAATAGTCTCCCAATGATGATTGGCACATCCTTATATTCTTCCATGTCAATGATAATGAAATCTGCTGGGAGAATGAGTTTTTCAACTTTGACCAGTACATCTTCAACTACACCTCTCAGAAATACGAGCGTTCTATCAGCAAGTTGCAAAGAGACTGAGGTGGGCATTGCTTCTCCAATCTGCAGTTTCTTGTAAATCGAAAAAGACATCAAATTAACACTTGCACCTAAATCACATAAAGCTTTACCGATGTAATGTTCGCCAATGGTGCAAGGGACAATGAAACTGCCAGGATCTTTCAACTTTGGGGGAAGTTTCCTCTGAATGTTGGCGATGCATTCTTCTGTCAATGCTAATGTCTCGTAATCTCTCAATCTCCATTTTCGTGAGAGAATGTATTTCATGAATTTGACATAGTTGGGCATTTCTTCCAACGCTTCTGCAAATGGGATGTTAATATGCAGCTTTTTAAATACCTCCAAGAATCGAGCAAACTGTTTGTCTAGTTTGATTTTCTGAAGACGCTGTGGAAAATGTGGAGGTGGAGTGATTCTTTCTTGATCTTTTTCCTTTGCTTCTTTTCCCTCCATATGTGGAACGGCATCTTTTGGAACTTCTTCAATGGATGCCTTGATTCCAACATCTTTGTTGATTTCAGTACCGTTTTTCAAGGTGATGGCTTGATATTACTCCTTCTCTCGGTTCCTTGGATTTGGTTCTGTGTTACTGGGAAGATTACCTGACGGTCTGTAACTCTGAGCATTGGCCAGTTGTCTAATTTGACTCTCCGGTGTTTTCATAGAAGCTGCTTGACTTTGAATCATTGCATCATATTTGGTTTCTTGATTTTGAACCCTAGCTGCTAAAACGTCGTATTTTGCTTCTTGCTTTTTCAACTGGGAAAACACTTATGTTATTCCTGGTTCTTTTTCATACTCCTGGTTCTTTTTTGCTGTTGGAATTCGGGTGGTGGATTGGTCATTTGCCCTGAATTATTGCTCCATGCAAAATTGAGATGATTCCTCCACTCTGGGTTATAGGTGTTGGAATATAGATTGTTCCCATGTCTGTTGAAATTGTTGACATAGTTTACTGTCTCTTCTTATTGTTTGTAAGATTTTGACTCTAGTGCTCCTCCAAATGGTGAACTTGTGGATCCATCATTAACCTTCATGTTAAGAGTTTCCAGATTTTTACAAATCATATCCAGCTTGTCATTCAGTGCTGTGTTGGCTCCAACTTCATAAAGTCCTGCGATTCTTTGGATAATGTTTCTTTCTATTGGCCACAAATAATTGTTGTTGGTCATTTCTTCAATTAAGTCCCAGGCCTGATCTTCTCATTTTGCATTAGTGCTCCTCCAGCAGCAGCATCAATTGTGGTTCTCATTAATCCAGAAATTCCATTGTAGAAGGTTTGGACTTGTAGCCATTTTACGATCTCATGATGAGGACATTTTCTGAGCAAATCTTTGTACCTTTCCCAAGCTTCACAAAGGGATTCTGAGTCATGTTGCATAAAGGATGTGATGTCATTCCTTAGTTTTGCAGTTCTGGCTGGTGGAAAGTACTTTGCAAGGAATTTGGTGGCTAGAGTGTTCCAAGTTGTGATAAAACCTGCTGGTAGTGAATGTAGCCAAGCTTTAGCTCTGTCTTTCAAGGAATATAGGAAAACATGCAGTCTCATTGCTTCTTCAGCTGCTCGATTGTAATTGAAAGTGCCGCAAACTTCCAGGAAGTTACTGATGTGGGCATTAGGATCTTCAGTTGCATTACCCCCAAAATGAACTGACTGATGAATCATTTGAATGCATGTTTTGATGTCACACGCATTTGCTGGTAAGAGAGGACGTACAATACAGGAAATAAGGCCGTCAACCACCAGAGTGGTTCTGTCTCGAATGGGAATTGGAGGTGCAACCTCCAAAGGTTCAGGTTCCATGTTGATGATTTCTTCTTGGCCTTCTCGCCTTTCCCTTCTCAACTGTCTGATAGTTCTTTCAATATATGGATCAAGCGGTCGGATTCAAAGCTTCTGGTTCGTCTCATGTAGTGTCTGAGAACCTGAAACATAAGAAAACAAAAACAATAAGTAAAAAAGAAATTAGATTCATGTAAAGGTATCTAACCTCAAAACCAAGAGTGAAAGATAAATAAGTCCCCGGCAACAGTGCCAAAAACTTGATCGGCGTAATCACACGCGTATAACGCAAGCGCACGTATCGTTCAAGTAGTATAAAAAATATCGATCCCACGAGGACTTAATACCTAAGCTATTAATTTATGAGGCCAAATTATTACAAGTATCTAATGGATTGGTTGTTTGATTGGATGATGATTTTAAACTTAAAAAAAAGTAGATAAAATTGCATGAAAGTAGGTTTAGAAAAATTCAATATTAAGAAACTATCTAAGGTTGTGAATCTTTCCAATATCTTTTAAAAAATGAAATGGTTATTTCATGTTTGTGTAATATATTGGTTTACTAACCTGGAACACGAAACTATGTAAAAGCCTCTGTCGATGGTCAGCTGCACATACCCAGTGTAACCCAATAAAATCATATGTCTATATCAATCAAATTACCTAGATTCATTAAGATTAAGTTCCAATTGTGGCTATACCCCACCTGACAGGTATATGTTTATCCTATAAGGAAATCTATTAAAGGGTTATTTATCCTCAATGAAGATTGTGGGCTATTAAGTCTAAGGCTGAAACCTAAAATTCATTTTTCAAGTTTATTTTAAGTTTACCAAATCAATCGTATTAGTGGCCAGTTAACAAGACGCATTAAGCTTAAGACTTAATAAATAAACATTTATATTACCCAAACTATAAAATAACCTCTTATAACCCTGTGATATTGGAATTCATCACAACCTTAGATAATGTACTTCGTTATGACACATATCTAAGGCTAATAAAAGCTTAAATAAAATAAAAGACATAAAGTAAATGCTAAAAATTAAATAAAGTAAATGCTTGAAATTAAAAATGTAAAGGTATAATAAAAGAAAATGTTGTGGGTTAGAGGATCCACTTTTAATATTTCAAAATTAGAAATCTCTCTTATTCTCAATATTTACCGATTAATTAACCAGACCATAAAGGCGTTAATTTCATTTATCTCAATTAAATCCAACCGACCATATAGGCGGTAACAAGGTTATTACCTAAACCGACCATATAGGCAGAAACTACATCTGAAATGAAAAACCGAGCATATAGGCGGTAAATAAGGTTGTCACTTAAACCGGCCATATAGGCAGTAACTAATTAATCCAAATTTTAATTAAAATAAGGGAAATTAATCTAATTTATTATATTAAAAGTCTTACCTCTTCACCCCAGCAGAATGAGATTACATGCTCATGCTGTAAATGAAAACACACAAAATTTTATTAATTAAATAAAAAGAAAATACAAGAAAACTTAAATAAATATACACGACACTTTCCTTTAGGTTTTCATAGAGAAATTCCTCCAAAGAAAGCATGAAAAAATTAAAAAATTTAGGTTGGTATTTATAGGAAAATCTAAAGGCTTCCACCGATTTCTCCACTAATTGCTCTACCAAACATAGCATCAAATATGGCACCAAATCCGGCAACAAATCCTCCACAAAACATGCAAGCATGTTTGGTGGAGGTTTGACAATTTTTACTTTTTTATTTTATTAATTTTATTTTATATTTTGAAAATGACTATAGTAATTACACAAAATATATATTATTCATCAATTTCGGCCTTCCAAACTTCAGAATTCAAAAATATTTAAATCTTCAAAGTTGTAGATCTTTGTGTCTTCTTTAATCTGGCACCTGAATCAGTTCAATCGGATATTGGATGAAAGAGTTATGGCCAAATTACCAATCTTGCACAAAAAATGAATTTATGACTGCACTTCGTGACGCGTATAGTAAATTTCCGTTTTCACCATTTTTTGCTCTGAATTTCATCGTTTTAGCCCCGAGTTGATTCCATTAAGTCCCAATACTTTATTTATCTGCAAAACACATAAAAATACATCAAAACATTCATTAAACCCGAGAAACTAAACAAAATATTATGTAAAATGGTCGATAAATATTGATATATTTTCCGCTTATCAATTATGCCATCATCTTATGATGCATAAGATTGACTAGACATTCCAATAAATTTCTCTTTCGACAAAGGAATCATCATTTACGAAAGATGAATATTATTGTAGGACACAGAACTTGTCGACGCTATTCTAGGCTCGCGGCCTAGTTGGGAGTACGAAATAACATGGAGTCGCCATCCGGTGTGAACCAGGACAAAGATTTAAGGCCGCACTCACCCCTCGCAAGGGAAGACCTCAAACCGTTGGGTTCGTAATGGTCTCTTACTTATGTCACTTGTGATGATGTGATTTGTGCAATAAACTAAACGAATCTATTCAACATTCATGCTCAAGGGTAATCTACGCCTAAGTCTGCATGCATAATAATAACAATGAGAACCTATATCTAAGTTCGCATACTTCAAAGCTGTCATAATGACCGGCGTAAACACACACGTATACGCAAGCGTACGTATCGTTCAAGTAGTATAAAAAGTATCGATCCCACGAGGACTTATACCTAAGTTATTAATTTTATGAGGTTAAATGATTACTAGTATCTATCAGGTTGTTTAACTGATTTGAAATAGCGACGATTCTAAATTTAAAGACAATAAAATAAAATTGTTTGAAGGTAGATTTTAAGAAAATTCAATATTAAAACTATCCAGGGTTGTGATTTATTCCAATATTATTTAAAGATAAAGTGGTTATTTATAATTGGGTAAAATATTGATTTATTAACCTGGAACACCAATTTATGTAAAAGCCTCTTCCGATGGTCAATTACAAATACCTAGTATAATCCAATTGAACCATATGCCTATGTCAACCAAATTACCTAGATTCATTAAGATTAAGTTCCAATTATGGCTACCCTCGCCGACAGGTATATTCCTATCCTGTAAGGAAATCTATTGAAAGGGTTATCTATCCTTAAGGAAGATCGTGGGCTGTTGATCTAAGGTCTTAAACTTAAAATCCCTATGTCTAGTTCATTTTAAGTTTACCTAATCAATTTAATTAATGGCCAGTTAATTAAAGAGCATTAAGATTAAGACTCAATAAATAAATCTTTATATTACCCAATTATAATCTGACCCTTATAAGCCCGTGATATTGGATTTCATCACAACCCTAGATACTAACTTAGTTATGACACATAGCTAGGGCTAGTAAAAACTTAAAAGTAAAAACCATAAAGTAACAATACTGAAAAGTAATTGCAGTAAAGTAAAAGCTTAAAAGTAAAATAAAATAAAATGCTAAGGTAAAAAGAATTACTTTTACTACTACTTATTTAGATATCTCCCAGTAAAATAATATATAAACTTGTAATATATTTTACCAACCGACCAATCTGGCGGTATTCTGATTAAATCAAATTAAGTCCAACCATCCATATAGGTGGTAATATTTGTCCATAATCCAGCCATAAAGGCGGTACCAAAATAAATTTACCAACCGACCAGTCTGGCGGTATCCTTGATTCATCAGGTTCAAACCAACAGAAAATAAATTTACCAACCGACCAATATAGCGGTATCCTTTATTAATCAGTATTTTAAACAGTAAATATATCATTTTTAAGGGAGATTAATCTAAATAGCAATAGTAAAATAATTACCTTTCCCTTAGCATAGGGAAGTTACCTCCGCATAGTGAATAGTAAAAACTGTAAAATAAAGAAAGTAAATTATTATTACTACAAACAGTAATTAAAATTATTACAAAAGTAAAAAGTAAAAAATAAAAACGAAAATTCTAGAGAGAGAAACTCCCTAATTACATAGAAGGAGTGAGAAAAGGTGTAATGAAAACTGAAAATTCGCGGCCTATTTATAGCAAAAAAATTCACTGTTTGGTCCTGTTCGCGCGTCGCGACGCCAAGCAGTTCAGCGTCGCGACGCTGGATTCGTCGACGTGGCACAATGAGAAGGTGACACGTAGCAAGGCGGCTGACTGTACACGCGACACGTGTCAAGGCGGCTAAAACTCAATTATTATGCTGACGTCATTGGTGACGTGTCACTGTTCATGACGTCATTGGTTGCGTCACTGTGATGATGTGGATGCGACGTGGCGACACGTGGGGCGGCGGCCGTCAGACGAATAAGATTTCGCCACGTGTCGTGCTGTATTGGCTGATATTGACGTGGCATGTTGACTCGGTTGACTTGCTGATGCTGCTGATGTGGAAGATGATGTGGCGACACGTAGGATGACACGTGGGGCGGTGGCCGTCCGATCAATAAGATTTCGACACGTGGCACGGCGCATTTTAGCATCTCTGTTGTGATGGTGACACGTGGCACGGCGCACGTTAGCAAAGTCAAACTTGTCTCAGATTCTGATTTGTGGACCCGGCGCATTTTAGCAGATTCGGCGCACGCTGGGCGTCGCGACGCGCAATGCTTCAGCGTTGCGACGCGGAAGAGACGAAAATATTCCTGTTGACACATTTTTGTCCGGTTTTGCCTCAAATTGCCTCCAGTGCTTTCCAAACTTTATTATCTACAAAATAACACAAACACATCAAAACATTCACAAAACTCAAGAAACTATACAAAATATTAGATTAAATGAGTGGGAAATAGTGATATAAATACCACTCATCACACCCCCAAACCTAACATTTTGCTAGTCCTCGAGCAAAATACAAAAAAAATAACAATAAAATTTAACTAAGCCATTTTCGTAGGGATCACGGTTGCATTTAGCATATGCAACAAGCCTTTAAACCCTAGGTGTCCCTAGTGGACGAGTGTAGTCTCGTGGGGGTTTACAGCAATGATACCCACAAACATTTTACAAAAGTAAAAAGGTATTAAAACTAATGCACACAAAAGCAAAAAGACAAGCGAAAAGAGAATAAAGAAGTTAGTAACTAATCAGGTGAAACTTCTACTACAAGTTACTAGTTGTTTTGTTTCTTTCTAAATTACCGAATAAGTAAATTCTCCGATTATTTTTACCTTCTTCATATACACAGTCAACATAATATTAAACAACTCATTTTTGCCCACAACAGTCATAAGTGCAGTTGATAAGAGAGTAATATTTTTGTCCTAAAGTTCTATCAGATTTCACACCTTTTTGTAGTAATGGAATAATTTTTCTGATTTTTTCTGATTTTTTCTTTGCTTTTCTGAATTTTGACTTTTATTTATATACAATACCTTCCGTCTATGTAGCGAGCTTTGGGTCGGTGGCTCCCAAACCAGTTGGCTTGAGGGCACCAGGTGTTAAGACACCCCTACGAACTTAATTACTCAGACTTCAGATATAAATATATTTTTTTGCAGTATCTTTGATCCATGTAGC
>SKCR01010439.1:0-22170 GCA_019454045.1 Zanthoxylum bungeanum | reverse complement strand
TCAATCACTTCCTCTGGACTGCAATTCTTGCTGAAACTAGTAACAAGAGTTGTGTATGTTATGTAATCCGGAACGACGCCATAAAGAATCATCACCTCCATAACCTCTCGTGCTTGTTCATAACACCCAAACTTGCATAAAATGTTGATCAATATGTTGTAACTCACTTTGTTAACTGAAATCCCTGCATTTCTCATCTCAGAAAACAAAGCAAATGCCTCAGCAATCTTCCCATTGATGAAATACCCATTTATCAGAGTGTTATAGGTTATGGCATCAATTAAACCTATCCTCTGTAAGGCTTCTAGCAAAGATTTCGCAGTCTCTACAGATGCCTTCTTGCATAAGCCATTTAAAATGGAATTGTATATCACCAAGTTGGGATTTGCCTCAAGCTTTTCCATATTTTCATAAATCTCAATTGCACACTTTATATTGCCTTCCTTACAGTACCCGTCAATCAATGTACCGTAAGTAAATATGTCAGGAATCAAGCCACGAACAATCATGCTGCTTAATAGCTGCTTTGCTGCTGCTACATTATTAATCTTGCAGAGATAATTGATGAGGACATTATGCGAAAATGCATCATCTATAATGTGTTCCTCAAGAACTTGGTTATGTAATTTGAAAGCTTGCTCCAAGTATCCATTTCTACAAAGCCCCTTTGTGAGAATAGAGCAGGTGAATTGATCAGGGCATATATGCTTATCAATCATGTCGGCCAATAGCAACGAAGCTCCCTCCATATCTCCTTCTGTGAAAAGCCAGTGGATGATTGAATTGTAAACAACAGTATTAGGCATCAAGCCCTTCTTCACCATTTCATCACTTAACCTCAGTGCCTCCTCTAAACTCCCTCCTCTCGCATATCCGTCTATCAAAGTAGCATATGTCCTAACATTACAATCGATACCAGCCTTAAGCATAGCATTCCGAATTTCTTCAGCAAATTCTAGACTTCCTCTTTTGCAAAACCCATTAATGATACAATTGTAAGTCACTGAATTGGGAAAAACACTATCTCCTGACATTACTCCCATCTTTCGAACAAGCTTCAAGGCAAATTCCAGGTTACCCATTTGGCAAGCTCCATTTATGATCATATTGAAACAAACAACATTTGGCCAAATCCCACACTTCAACATCCGATAATATACTGATAATGCTTCTTCTAATTTACATTCCTTACAAAGTGCATAAATAACTAAGTTAAAAGTATTCACATTCTCAACATATCCATAAGAGACCATTTCCTTGTACAGTTTCCAAAACCTACCAATTTCATTTAATTTCACAAGATGGCTCAAAAAATTATTCCAAGCATGAATTGAAACCGAACAGTTCATTTTCAACTTATCAATCACTTCATAAGCACCATCAGTAGCTCTAATTTGAGTACAAGCCCTAACCAAGGCATCAAACACAGCAGGTGTTGAATCACATCTTTCATAACTATCAACCAATCCCTCCAAAACCTCCAATGGAGACACATTATTTGTAATCATTAAGTTCCCCATTATTTTCAATGAATCATCAAATCTTCTACAATTGACCAACAAATGAACAATAGCACAAGAAGATTCTAACGAGTGCAAAAAGCGTTTGTTCTCTCCAAGCCATGTGTAAAATTCCAAAGCTAAGTTTGGTGATTTTCGAAACTCGCAAATAACATGAGTTACTAATGAATTTGTGAGACTTGGAGTCATTTGCTCCAAGACTTTCCATTTCCTTTGTCTTAAATTAACACAAATTGCTTTGAAAATAATATTTTCTGTACTCGGGTTAGCAAATTGCTTACCCACGTGAAAAGCTCTGCTTAAAAAACTACTACTTCTGTACAGAGAATTACACAAGGCTGAAAACATTTATTCCTCACAAACCATTTCTGCATAAAATAAATAAAAGAAAGCAAACCTAATTTAGTATAAAGGGAAAATGAAGTCAATAAGCTTGAATATGCTAAAACCTTAAACCCTAATTGCACAGAACATTAAGGGTTAGTTTGGCTTTTGAGCGTATTATCAAAGATTTCAAATAATTGTAAAGCACTTTGATATAATTTTATGCAATCACAAATGAACACTAAACCTCAAGTATGTGTCATGCAAAAATACCATATTTTAAATTTTGTAGTGAAAGACAAATAAAAATCAGAAATTTAATTGAATATAGAAGCCGATAGACTAAGAGATGTTACCTTCAATCCACAGAGAGAAGAGAAAAAAATAACTAATTGATTTTGGAGTGAAAGACAAGATACTGGTTTGAATTTGTAGAAACTGTTGCCAGAAAGGGTTTTGCTCGAGTCTAAACTCCTTTTTATGTAAGAACTATACTTGTTGATTGCTCATGGTACTAACCCAATGGGTTTAAAATTTTGGAATTTTGGGTCCATACAATTTGATAGCCTAAGGCCTTTTTTTTCCTTCATGCATAATATAATGTTTTTTTTTTTTAATCTTAACTTTTAACTTTCATAACAAATTTGAGCCGTTTATAATGGTATATATTAAAATTTGAAAAAATATTTATTAATAACAATTCATCCACCAATAGATAGCATAATATCAATAACATAAAATTTGTGTCAAAATTTTGAGTAAAAAATTTAGGTTAAAATAGTCTAACCCTTTTTAAAGCAATTATAGTAATATGAGATCTGTTTTTTTTTTTTTTATGATGATAGGAGGGCAAGTCCAGATACAATTTTAAACCTTTGCCTCCCCAAGACTTGAACCTAAGCGTTGCGTTTTGGAAGCACTTATTTTTGCTATATGTGTTTGACGAATAATAACATTAATTAAAGGGTAATTATTATTTCACTACTTTGGAAATTAGAAAATAACAAAAGGTATGCTACTAATGTTTACAAAAACTTATATTTTACTATAAAAACTTACATTTTACTATTATATCTTTACAAAACTTTACATTTAACTACATTAGTAAAATATTATACCACAATACTTATTGTACCCATTTGTTATTTTCCAATACTTCTTGGAGTACGACGTAAGGTTTTGTAGTAAAATATTACATATCCTATACAACAGCCCTACCGCACCACCTCACGTCGCAGCACGCCAGCACATCAAGTTTGTCGCAGCACGCCAAGTTTTCAACAGGCCCACCTCAAAGGCTTGCGGCAGCCCGCCTCATGACGCCTTAAGTCGAGGTGGCCTAAGGCGATTTGAGGCCGATGCCTCAACCTGAAAGCCCTAAAGTTACTATTTTTTAAAAAATATATATATAAAAATTATATATGGGAGTTGAAAGCTAGGACAAAGAGTCCTGACTTAAGCTTTTTTACACTAAAAAGCTACATAAAACGAAATTTATAATTATGAAATCCTAGCTGGCATTGTTGTTAACCGCATTAACAGGATAGCTCGACCACAATACTTCGCCGAAAATGACAATATTATTATCTTTAAAAAAAACAAAATTTACTATTATATTTATTTATTAGTTATAATTTGTTATGAATAAACTTATTTATGATGAGAATTATATATGATGACGACTCTTTGGAGGATGACACTTCGGAACCACATTTCATACTATTAGACACAAATGATAGTCTGTTTAGAGATTAGCGATCATTTTATTTCATGAACCTATTTTATTATGTTTCTTTTTTTTTAGTTTTGATGTATGCTTTTATGTGCTAGTTGATATGGATTTGTTGTGATATTTTGATGCTTTTAGTTTTGAATATTAATATATAATTGTGAATCTCCAAGCAAAGTACGTTCAATTTCATGCTTTCAAGAATATAATAATTATTATTAAACAAATATCTCTTTTAATCAAGCACTTAATTCAAAAAATAAGGATTTATTGACTTTATCTATAAACCATAGTTGAATGGAAGACAAATAAATTACCTAATGTTGATTAAGATGGAAACAAGTAGTGGTGTTAACATTTTATAATTGCATAGTGAGTACTACTAGCAGGGGCGACACTAGGTTTTGAAAGGTCCTACGCAAAATTTTAAAGTATAACCCCTACCGATAAAAGGACTAAAAATATATGACATACGTTAACCGCCGTTGACCTATCGTTGACCGACGTGAATTTTTGGGGATTTTTGAAATTAACACTAAATCGACACCGATTTTTAGGTCTTCTTATCATTTGACTTAATTACACATATATGAAATTCCCCAATCTTTCAAAAATCTTAATTTTTTCAATTGTTTTTGTTTTTCATCTAATTGAACCCTATAAACCTTACCCCACTCAAACAATATTTTTAAATTAGTCTAAATTCCATCAAACATTAACCATAATTTCATAAACACACCAATTTCCGAGGAATTTCCTAGGCAGGGGTTGGGGCCGCCGCCCGGCCTAGTGTGATTTAGAACATTGTTAATGATTAATCTTTAGGCACTTGAATACAATAAACCAACAGGATGGTGAAAATGACTTACCAGAACCTCTTCATTATAACTGAAACTGATTCGACCTAAAAAATTTATTAAAGTGCAAAAATCTAGGAAAGTTCTCAATAATCTTAGCTAAAGAAACACATGCAAATAATTATAAGAAACTACTATACCAGCAGCTAAAAAAATCTGACAAAAATTAGAAAACCTAAAACATTTCCAGGCAGTAGCAATTCGGTGTAAGAAACTAAATTAAATCCAAAACAACAGCTCAAAATCACATATATAACAATTAACTGCGCCAAATCAAATGTGTGTGAGAGATGAAGAAAACCTGAATGCAAACAAGAGAGTTGTGATCAGCACGGCAGCAGCGGTCAAGAGCGGAAGAGATTCACTGATTCAAGGGTTTGCAGGTTTGGTATTTGAGAGAAAGGGGTTGCCGATTTTGTTATTTGAAAGAAAGAAAGGGGCACAGTTTTTTACTTTCTTACAATTAATTTTTGAAATGCTTAATTTTCTTTGGGATAAATTCTAATGAAATTTAATATAATTTATTCAATTTAAGTTTAAGTTTCCTTATCTAACTTCAATATTAACCAATTCAAAATCACTTTGCAAAAACTATTACACCAAATAATAAAAAGTTCATAAAAACTTATATAAATAATTTAAAGTACAAATTAACTTCGCAAAATCTAATAGTTAGAGTTTGCATCATAAATTATAACAAATTAAAAATTAATTATATATTAGGAACCACATACGTTTTTTTAATTTTAATGGGAGATTATAATATATTTTCTTATTATAATAGGTTTCTTATTTAATGGTTTATCATTTTAATTTTATAATTTGAAAATAATAAATTACAATATTATTAACTAAATTAATAGGTTTCTTATTTTAAGAGGAAATTAATTTTTATATTGTAATAGGTTTCTTATTTTAATTTTAAAATTAATAATAAAAAATTATTTTTAAAGATACTTTAATTTTATAATTTAATTATAAATATGAGATGCTATTTTTATATTATAATAGGTTTCTTACTGTAATAATTTATTATTTTAATTTTATAAATTAATAAAAAATTAATTATAGAGATTAAGTATCACGTATATTTTTTATTTTAATGAGAAATTATAATATATTTTCTTATTGTAATATGTTTCATATTTTAATAGTTTATCATTTTTATTTTAAAAAATAAAAAATTATAATATTAATTAATTAAAGTATTAGGTTTTTTATTTTATTATGAGATTATATATTTATATTGTAATAGTTTCTTATTTTAATAATTTATTATTTTAAATTTATAATTTAATAATAAAAATAATTTTAGGGATATTTTAATTTTTGTAATTTAATTAAAAATAATAATTGTATAGATTAGATACCACATGGCGCGATGATAAAGTTTTAAAATGTTTAACTTATATACACACACATATTTTATTTTATATATCCGGATTATCATTGATATTATTCAAAAAGTTATCAAATAGTATAATATATATTCTTATTATAATAAGGTTCTTATTCTTAGATTTATTAATTTAATTTATAATTTAATAGTAATTCTCATTTTAATAGAATAATATAATATATTTTCTTATTATAATATAATTCTTATAAATTTATAATATATATTTTTATTGTAATAGGTTTTTTTTATTTAATAGATTTATTAATTTAATTTTATAATTAAATAGTATTTTTATTTTAATATGAGAATATAATATGTTGTCTTATTATAATAAGGTTCTTATTTTTAGATTTATTGATTTAATTTTATAATTTAACAGTATTTTTTATTTTAATAGGATAATTAAATTGTACATATCCATCCTAAACGTGACTTAGGGATAATTTATGAATTCTTCACTCATGTATTCGGCGTCAGTGTGACCAGCCGATATCAATCTGATCCAGGTAATGATCATTGGACAACCGTGAAACATATCCTAAAATATCTTAAAGGCACCAAGGATAAGTTTCTGATGTATGGAGAAAATGAGTTACAAGTTCAGGGTTATTCAGACTCCGACTTCTAGGGAAATCCAGATGATAGAATATCTACATCATGATACATAATTACCCTTAACGGTGATGATGTTAGTTGGCGATGTTCAGAACAAGGCTCAACAACTGATTCCACCACTGAGGCAGAATTTATAGTGACTTCAGAAGATGCTAAATAAGCTGTTTGGATTAGAAATTTTATCACTGAACTTAGCGTTGTGCCTAGTATTGCGGATTCGATCCCATTGTACTGTGATAATAATGGAGCCATCGCACAGGCTAAGGAGCCGAGGGCGCATTCCAAGTCTAAACACGTGGAAAGGAAATACCGCGTAATTAGAGAGATAATTGAACGAAAAGACATAGTGGTCTTGAAGGTTCAAGGACACGACAACATAGCAGACCCGCTTACAAAGGCCTTACCTCCTAAGTTATTCGATAAACATATGGAGGAGATGGGACTACGGTATTGACCGGCGTAAACACACACGTATAACGCAAGCGCACGTATCGTTCAAGTAGTATAAAAATATCGATCCCACGAGGACTTAATTCCTACTGTTGTTATTAATTATTGAATCTATTTATTTACATATATCTAATTGAGGGAGAAAATAATGATTGCTTGATTGATTTGGTTGATTGTAGATTTGCTAAATAAATAAATAAAAAGACAAAAGAAAATACTAAGGAAAATAACAAAAGACACAAAGATCTAGGGTTGTGAATCCTTCTAATATCTTTTAAAAGATGAAGTGATTATTTTATGTTTGTGTAATAAATCAGTTTACTAACCTGGAACACTAAATTATGCATAAGCCTCTGTCGATGGTCAGACGCAAATACCCAGTTTAACCCAATTGAACCATATGTCTATGTCAACCAAATTATCTGGATTCATTAAGTTTAAGTTCCAATTATGGCTACCCCCGCCCGACAGGTATATGTCTATCCTGTAAGGAAATCTATTAAAGGGTTATCTATCCTCAAGGAAGATCGTGGGCTATTAAGTCTAAGGCTGAAACCTAAAATCCCTATGTCTAGTTCATTTTAGATTTGAAAGTCCCTACAAGCAATAGCGACAAACAATCTCTATACCCAAGAGGGGGGTGAATTGGGTTATCGCTATAAATGCGGAATTATAAAATCTTTACCGATTTTAAGCTCTTATTACCAGTGGGAGTTTTAGACAATTTTCTCTATTCCAATTAATAGCCTATATGCAAGTTTCTAATCAATATTATAAATGTAATCAAACTTGCAAATAAGTAAAAGAGTAGGGAAAGAGAGATACGACACCCGATATATAGTGGTTCGGCAAATCGTGCCTACGTCCACTCCCTCAAGCCTCGCTTGAAGATTTCCACTAAAATCGAGTTTTCCGTGGTTCACTCGTAACCAAGAGTTTTCCGCCAAGGCGCACTCCGAACCCTTTTATAATTTTGAGTTTTGTTCGTAGGTGCACTCACAACCTTTACAATTTACCCAAACAATGGGATTTCACAAATCACAAGTGTTTTTGATAAAGAAGAATTAAAACACACTTGGGCACTCACAAATAATAAGAAGATTGTGTGAGAGCAAACCCAAGTGATCTAAGCTCACTAAATGATATGGAAGATGTGTGTGTGAGCTTGGATGAGTGTTTATGAATATGAAGGTGTATATCACTCTTTGTTTGCCTTAGAGAATGTATATGAAGGTTTTCTAGATCTCTAATCTAAGGCAAAGGAGTTGGGGTTTTATTTATAACAAAATGCAAAGCTTTCCCCAACTTACAGCGAGACCGGCGAGAAAACCGGCGAGGAGACCGGCATGCCGGTCTAGGGTTTAATATCTCCCAACGGCTATATAACGTTCGAAAAACTAGCCGTTAGACCGGCGAGCAAACCGGTATGGAAACCGGCGAGGACCAGCCCGGTTCCAGAGAGCAGGATTTTCTTGCCAATACCGGCATGTAGACCGGAAAGGTAACCGGCACGGTATAGCCCGGTTCCAGTAGGCCTGCAAAACAGGGGAAGGCCGGTTTAATGACCGGTAAGGGACCGGTAAGGTACATGCCGGTTCCAGAGAGCTTCCCTAAATACTAAAATGCAGATTTGAAGGTTTTAATGCATTTTGTACATGCCCCTAATGCATCTAAGTGAATGTGCATGATCCCTATGAGCTTAGGCACTTGAATATTACATTTCACATTACAAATTAAATCATAAGCTAGGACTTAGCAATATAATCTTCATTTTGCCGCAAGTTTTCACATTCTCGCTCTTCACCTCATATGCTTCGACACTTTTTGTATTGCTTCGTGATTGTACGTCGAAGTCGTCAATTGCGTTGACGTCATCAAAATCCAATTAAGCGATCAAGTCGCCAACAATCTCCCCATTTTTGATGATGGCAACCCCTTAAAACTTGTTGATACTTGTGAGCTTCTTGGAGTCCAAATTTGACAATTTGCTCCCCCTCAACATAAGCTCCCCCTCAATGTGTGATTGTCTTCAAAAATAGCTCTATAACAACTTGACAAACACATTAGTACATTTACTCCCCCTTAAACCAAGGGTGAGGGTAAAACAAGTTTTAATCTCATTTCTAATGATTTCTCCCCCTTTGACATAATCAAAAAGTGGAGAAGCAAAATTAAGTTCTAAAATGAGATACCAATAGATGTGTGCAAAAAATGATAACAAATTTAAAAAAATATGCACATTTTGGCATTTCCTCCTTTTTGCCATAAGATGTAAAATCATGTATAATGCAATTTTCAAAAAATTATGTACTATGATACCAATTAACAATTTATATCATTGAAACTATTTGAATATCATAACATTTCAAGCATTATTTCTCCCCTAATTGTGATATCAAATAAAATAAGTCATTATATATCATGATACCAATTAAAATCAATGACTTTAATCCATTTTAATGATTGTCTTCTTATGAATATCTTACCAATTACTTAAACAATCAAAATTTATGCTTTTCATGATTATTCAATTATGTTACATGGCAAATTCATTTATAATGCAAAATTAATCAAATGATCACATATATGAATTTGACTCAATGAATTCAATGTGATACCCATTGAAATAGAATAGGGTTTAAATATATGATTAAGGCACTTAGTGATATCAAATGGAAATCGATACCAATAGAAGTTTGAATATTTGCCTAATCATTTGTATGCTTTAAAAAAATTTTAACCAAAGTGAAATATGCATACATATAGAAATTGGAGGAAACGGTACCAATGTTTCCGTGAATACGGAGTTTACCTTTACCGTTGCGAATCCTCATCTCTTTGAGCTTTGGGATCAATTTTGCAATTTCTCTTTAAAGTTCCATTCCCAAAGCTCCCCCTACAAATTTTTCAATTACACTTTGGTACCCAAACTTTCTTGGGTCCATTGGGGTTAGTTTTGATTCCTTGAGGAATCCATGCATTTTTAATCACATTCTTATACATGCATTCAAAAATTTTATGTCCATTTTTTTGCAAGCATGACATGTGACATTTTCATCTATTTCATTCTTAGCATGAGAATATGATGCCTTAACAAAATATTCTTCAAAAATTTTCTTTTAATATAAGGCCTATATCCTAATCCTTCTCTTTAAATGCACATTTTTGGGATCCAATAAACGTATTAAAATTTTTATGTCCCAATGTGAATTTGCTAAGTATGTTTTGCAAATCTACAATCTTAGTATTTAATAAGACATTTTCATTCAATATAGATTCGCAATCGCATGTCTTAGAGCTAGATGGCATATTTGATATGGCATTTTCAAGATCTAACTGTGTAATCTTCAAACATGCATTTTCATCATTTAAGCATGCAATTTCTTTTTCATGTTTAGCCTTTAAGCTTATCATATCATTATCTAAAACATGAATTTTATTCATACTAGTTGCATGTTCAATTTTAAGTGTAGCATGCTCATTTTTGATCAATTTTAATTTCTTTTTAAGCATATCACATAATTCTTTTAAACCATTAAAAGCATCAAGTAATTCAGAATTGTGTACCTCTTCTTCTTCGCTTTCTTCTTCAATTTCAAATTGGATATCTTCATCCGTGATAGCCATAAATGCTATTGATTTTTCTTTGACTTCAACTTCTTCCTCCTCGGATGAGCTTGAATCGCTATCACTCCAAGTTGAAGTTGCTTTCATTGCCTTTTTCTTTGATTTCCTTTCATTTTCCTCAATGGACAATCGGTAGCTATGTGACCCGTTTGTTGCATTCATAACACATAATTTTCTTGTTTTTCTTCGCGGCCATTTTTCTTCTTTCTTTTCGTTTGCCTTTGATTTTCCCTTGAGTTTTGCGGATTTGAGAAGCTCCTTTACTTTATTACTGATGTTTGCCACTTCATCATCACTATCTTCTTCTTCACTTGAACTTGAGTCGGCTCTTTTTCTCGCTTTTAAGGCCAAAGACTTTCTTGTTCTTTTCTCATATTCCTCCTTTTTATCCATTTTGATCTCCATTTCATATTCAAGCAATTTGCCGACCAAATCATCCATCTTCAAAGTTTTATGTCGTTTGCTTCTTTAATGGAGGAGGTGTAGCTTCTAAACTCTTTCGGGAGAGATCTCAAAATTTTCTTCACTTGATCCGATGTCCCGATGACTTTTCCCAATGCTCCCAAATGATTGATGATGACCGTAAACCTAGAAATCATGTGATCAATTTCTTCCCCGGATTCCATCTTGAAATTGTCCAATTCGCACATGAACCGGTTGGTCTTCGATTCATTCACTTGACTTGTGCCCTCATTGACCATTTCCAAAGACTTCCATAAATCATATGCGTTTCCATATTCCGGAAGCTTGCTTACTTGATCCCGATCAATGGCACATAGGAGTTGGTTGAGTGCCTTAGCATTTTGTGAGGCTAGTTTCACATCCTCACTATCCCATTCTAAACTTGGTTTTGGAATATCAACCCCGTTGCTATCCTTCTTTGTTGGCCCTTTTACACCTCGTGTGATAACCAAATAGGATGGCGAATCATTGGCTAGGAGATAAGTCAACATTCTTGACTTCCAATAGTTGTAGTCGGTTCCGGTGTAAAACGGAGGTCTAGTTGTTGAATATCCTTCGGCAAAATTTGATGATTTGCTTGTAAAGGCCATGATCTATTCTCGGACGGTTAAATCTTGTAGAGAATACCTCGCTCTGATACCAACTGAAAGTCCCTACAAGTAATAGCGACAAACAATCTCTATACCCAAGAGGGAGGGTGAATTGGGTTATCGCTATAAATGCGGAATTATAAAATCTTTGCCGATTTTAAGCTCTTATTACCAAGTGGGAGTTTTAGACAATTTTCTCTATTCCAATTAATAGCCTATATGCAAGTTTCTAATCAATATTATAAATGTAATCAAACTTGCAAATAAGTAAAAGAGTAGGGAAAGAGAGATACGACACCGCGATATATAGTGGTTCGGCAAATCGTGCCTACGTCCACTCCCTCAAGCCTCGCTTGAAGATTTCCACTAAAATCGAGTTTTCCGTGGTTCACTCGTAACCAAGAGTTTTCCGCCAAGGCGCACTCCGAACCCTTTTATAATTTTGAGTTTTGTTCGTAGGTGCACTCACAACCTTTACAATTTACCCAAACAATGGGATTTCACAAATCACAAGTGTTTTTGATAAAGAAGAATTAAAACACACTTGGGCACTCACAAATAATAAGAAGATTGTGTGAGAACAAACCCAAGTGATCTAAGCTCACTAAATGATATGGAAGATGTGTGTGAGCTTGGATGAGTGTTTATGAATATGAAGGTGTATATCACTCTTTGTTTGCCTTAGAGAATGTATATGAAGGTTTTCTAGATCTCTAATCTAAGGCAAAGGAGTTGGGGTTTTATTTATAACAAAATGCAAAGCTTTCCCCAACTTACAGCGAGACTGGCGAGCAAACCGGTGAGGAGACCGGCATGCCGGTCTAGGGTTAATATCTCCCAACGGCTATATAACGTTCGAAAAACTAGCCGTTAGACCGGTGAGCAAACCGGTATGGAAACCGGCGAGGACCAGCCCGGTTCCAGAGAGCAGGATTTTCTTGCCAATACCGGCATGTAGACCGGCGAGGTAACCGGCACGGTATAGCCCGGTTCCAGTAGGCATGCAAAACAGGGGAAGGCCGGTTTAATGACCGGTAAGGGACCGGTAAGGTCCATGCCGGTTCCAGAGAGCTTCCCTAAATACTAAAATGCAGATTTGAAGGTTTTAATGCATTTTGTACATGCCCCTAATGCATATAAGTGAATGTGCATGATCCCTATGAGCTTAGGCACTTGAATATTACATTTCAGATTACAAATTAAATCCTAAGCTATGACTTAGCAATATAATCTTCATTTTGCCGCAAGTTTTCACATTCTCGCTCTTCACCTCATATGCTTCGACACTTTTTGTATTGCTTTGTGATTGTACGTCGAAGTCGTCAATTGCGTTGACGTCATCAAAATCCAATTAAGCGATCAAGTCGCCAACAAGATTTACCCCATCAATCTTATTGGTGATCAGACAACAATAAGCATTAAGCTTAAGACTTAATAAGTTAACCTTTAAATTACCCAAACTATAAAATAACCCCTTATAAACCTGTGATATTAGAATTCATCACAACCCCAGATAACTAACACATAACTAACACATAACTAGGGCTAGTAAGAACTTAAAAGTAAAAGACATAAAGTAAAAGCTGAAAAGTAAAATAAAATAAAATGCTAAGGTAAAAGGAATTACTTTTACTACTACTAATTTAGATATCTCCCATAAAATAATATATAAACTTGTGATAATATTACCAACCGACCAATCTGGCGGTATCCTGATTAAGTCAAATTAAGTCCAACCAGCCATTAAGGCGGTAGTATTTGTCCATAAACCAGCCATACAGGCGGAACCAAAATTTAATTACCAACCGACCAATCTGGCGGTATCCTTGATTAGTCAAGTTTAAACCAGATTAAAATTAAATTACCAACCGACCAATATAGCGGTATCCTTTTTAAGTCAGTATTTTAATAGTGAATATATTATTTTTAAGGGAGATTAATCTAAATAGTAACATTAAAAGAATTACCTTTCACCCTAGCTGAGGAAGTTACCTTATCATGGTGAATAGTAAAAACTGTAAAAAGTAAAAAGTAAAAATTAAATTACTATTATTACAAAACGTAATTAAAATTATTTACAAAACTAAAAAAAAACTAAAAATACTAAAAGAATAGAAGAGAGAGAAACTCTCTCTTTAGAAAGAATATAAGAGAGAGAATGGTGCATTCAATTCTGAAATTCGAAGCTGAATTTATAGGCCTCGGTAGGCTTCCGGCGTCGCGACGCCAAGGGCTTTGGCGTCGCTACGCCAGCTGCAGTTGGCGTGGCATGCTCTGGTTTTGACATGTGGCAATTCGGATAATAAGATAAGGCGACACGTGGCGAGGCGGCTAAGAGCTCAATTATTATGCTGACGTGGTGATGATGTGGCGCTGACGTGGCAAGGCGGCTGAGATCAATTGTCGGCACCGTAGGATTGCGACACATGTCACGGCATGATTGGCTGATGATGATGTGGCATGTTGACTCCGTTGACCTGCTGACGTGGATGATGACGTGGCATGACGCGTGGCAAAGGTTGACTCGTTGACCGATGACGTGGCGATGACATAGGATGACACGTGGCACACATAGAAATTGTGAGTGTCGGCACCGTATGATGATGACACGTGGCACTGCACACTTTAGCAGCTCGGCTGTGATGGTGACACGTGGCACGGCGCATTTTAGCAAAGTCAAACTTCTCAAATTCTGGCCTGTTGACCCGGCGCACGTTAGCAGCTCTGGTGCACGTTAGGCGTCGCGACGCTGAATGTCTTGGCGTCGCGACCCGGGAATTTACCAAAATGCCATTTTCGTCCAATTTTCACTGTTTTGGCCCAAATCACCTCCAGAATGTCCTGAAACTTTATTTATCTACAAAATAACACAAAACACATCAAAATATTCACAAGACTCAAGAAATTATACAAAATATTAGGTTAAATGAGTGGGAAATAGTGATATAAATACCACTCATCACACCCCCAAACCTAACATTTTGCTAGTCCTCGAGCAAAACACAGAATAAAATAACATAATTAAAATTTAACTAACCCACTTTCGTAGGGATCACGGTTGCATTTAGCATATGCAACAAGCCTTTAAACCTCTGGGTGTCCCTAGTGGACGAGTTGTAGTCTCGTGAGGGTTTACAGCAATGATACCCACAAACATTTTACAAAAGTAAAAAGGTAGTAAAACTAATGCACACAAAAGCAAAAAGACAAGCGAAAAGAGAATAAAGATCGTCCTCAGAGAATGTTTAGTATCAAAGTTAGAGAAACCTTCAAAATGCATATCTCTACCAAAATCCTTTTGTTTGAACAACATATCTAAATCAGACTCTATGTGTGTGTGTGTGAATAGTCCAGTAAATAGCTTTGATTCTAAGTTATTAACTCAGTGTTTTCGTCTCAATTCTCAATAGTTAATGGGTCAAACCAATCTGAGTATCTAAAAAGTTCTGTCTACCATGATCAACTCAGGTGAGGTATGTAATTTTTCTGATTTTCTTATTTTTTTTCTTTTTTTTATTTTTCTAATTTTTATTTATATACAATATCTTCAGTTTATGTAGCGAGTGTTGGGTCGGTGGCTCCCAAACCAGTTGGCTTTAGGGCACCAGGTGTTAAGACACCCCTACGGACTTAATTACTCAGACTTTAGATATAAATATATTTTTGCAGCATATTCGATCCATGTAGCGAGCTTTGGGCCAATGACTCCCAAATCAGTTGGCTTTAGGGCACTAGGTGTTAAGACACCCTTACAGACTTAATTACCCGGATCTTAGATGCTTTATTTTTTTTTAACATCAATTTTTTTTTTTTTACATACCCCACATAATAATAAATGTAGCCAGAAACAGATGCTCAAACAAACGGTCATTCATTAACCACCGATTATTTTAACTAGTCACATTTGTTAACTCCTTATTATCTAACTACTTATTAAACTATTTTAATAGTGCATGTGAGTCTGATCTAGATAAGAAATTCAATTTAGGGATAAAAGTGCAATTAGCATTTATCTTTTCCTAAAACTTTTTAACTAAACAAACAATCAAATCATCGAACATTTTTTTATGGTTTTTTAAAAATTTTTGATTTTTTTTTTGAATTTTGGATTTTGAAAACACACAAATAAAAAAAATACGGAAATAAAAGTACTAAAATTAAACAAAAATCATGCAAAAACGAAAAATTTTAACGGAATTCTGTTGCATAAATGAAAAATTTTAACGAAATTTTGAAAAGTTTAAACACATAAGTTTTGCACCCCCAAACCTAAATTAAGCATTGTCCCCAATGCGTTCAAAACAAAAACTAAAGATAGGAACAATGATACCGAGTTTACGCGTCAGTCTCGTCCTCGTCGCTATCTGAAAGTGGATATGGTGGCATCTGATCCTCCTGCATTCCCATATGTCGTGCCATTCCTTGCTGTAGTTGAACCAAATATCTCAGCTTCGCTTCCACTCTGGCGACTCTCTCAGGTAAGGTACGAGACTGTGCTGCTCTCTGTGGCTGAGCAGGTGGCTGTTGTGGTGTAGCTGCAGGTGCTGAAGAGGATGGTCCGGCAGGTGCTGATGAAGATGGTCCATCGGGTATCTGTCTCTCTGCTCTGAGCTGCTGGATCAGTCTGGTAGTCAGAGCTGTCATGGGCTGCATAGGTTCTTCTTGCGGGTCAACTGGAACCTTACCCAATGTGCATAAAGAAGTGATCAAATAGGGGTAGTACAGTCCAGCCAGCACTTGGGTAGCAGCCCAAGCAATATGTCGAGAAATCAGAACTCCTACATCAATCGACAACCCTCTCATCAAGCAGTACAATAAAGTCATCCTCTCCCGGGTGACAAAAGTAATATGGGTCCCTGGTATAAGAGATCTCGTAATGAAATGAAACCAAACCCTCGCATCTGGTTTAAGAAATCTGGAACTCATCTGCATATACTCCCCACTGCTGCTCATCTCCCATGTAGCATTGGGGATACACAACTCGTCAGTCAGCTGCGAGATCTCAATCCCACTCCTCAACTCTGTATACTCATCTACTTCTATCTCAGGGATCCCATAGAACTTGTTGATTGTCACCGAATCAAAAGCAATCTGCTTCCCTCTCACCATGGTGTGAAAATCGACATGCTCTGCGGCATTCGCGTAAAACTCTCTTACCACTGAAATGCTCGCTGGTTTGGGTTGGGTACATAGCTTCTCCCAGTGTCGGTCGGATATCACTCTATCAATCTCAGGAAACATCCCAGAGGTTATCTGAAATCCTCTCTCAATAATCCCGACCTTCTTAGTCAATCCCAGCTCATAGCGCTGCTCGGCAGCCGCTGAGACAAACTTATACCTATCAGAATCAGGTTGTGCAGATGTCGAACCCCTCGATCTCTTCGGCATTTTTCCGAAATTTCGGCAGAACCTCCTCTATTTTTCCAACAATCCTCAATCCTAAACTACTCAATTACCACAACCAAACTCCAAATATCAAACTCAATCTCTTCGCCCCCAATTACTACGAATCAAATTCAACCATCAACAACACTTCGCTATCTCAATCTACTCCTCACAACACCAAATCATAAAACAGAATTATCAATCCACTAAATACCAAATTAAATTCAAATTTATAACATTCAGTTGATTTGGCAGTGTGAATTCTCGGATTCAGTCTCGGTTGTATGGCTCGGCAGTGATGGCTTGGATCTGTTTTGGTGATGTCTCGGTTCCGGTCTTGGGTGTTGGCTTCTCGGCTTGTGCGTGGTGATTCAAGGCTTCTGGTGTTGTTGGTTCTCGGGTTGGTCGGTTGTAGTGCTGGTGAGACACCGCAGTGGCTTGGCGGATTGGCTTGCGGTGGTCGAGGGTGGTGGACGGTTTGGCTTGGCGATTGGGTGGTTCGACCGGTTGGCTCTCGGTGGTGAGTGTCTCGGCTGTGACTCGGTGAAGGAAGGGTTCAGTTACGGTGATGGAGGTCTCAGCAAGGATGAAGATGGTTTCGGTCTCGACGGTGGTGGCTAATACTCGACGAGACAGTGGCAGTTCGGCTCGGCAATGGACCAGTTTGTCTCGTTCAGGTAGCTCACGGTCGGTCTAGGTTTGTCTCGGCTTGCTCTCGGTTTGGTAGATCTCGGCGATGGCTCTCGGTTTGAGTGGAGGTTGGTGGCTGTGGTCGATGTCGAAGGTGGATATTCCGGTTGTGGAGGCTCACGGTCGGTCTGGATGTGGGTGTATTGGCGGTGGTGGTTTCGGCAGATCTGTGGTTGGCAGTGGTAGTCGAAACCGGCGATGGTGAAGGTCGGCTCGGTCAATATGGAGATTTCGGTGATGGTGATTGATTTCGAAGAAGAAGATGATGATGGGTTTGGCTCTTTGGTGAGTGGTTGCGGTTTGGGCGATGAGGGCTAGATGTGTCGAGATGATGATGGGTGTTGCTCGGCCAAGTGGTCACAGTGAAGCATCTGATGTCGCATCGCGACGCGGGATAATTTTTTTTTTTGGCAAAACCATATCTTGCGACGGATAAATCCATAGGGACGCGTCTCAAGAGCTGACTCCTTACTAGGCCGTCTCTTCTGGATTGTCTTTACATCTTCGTGATTTTGTCAAATTTTTATTTTATGAAAATCCCGCTTGCACTGGCTTGCTTTGTCCTGAAAAAATTCCGTTTTTATTTTTCCTGGAAAACTAACACACAAAATTAAAAAGTTCACACAAAATATGAAAATAAATTACAACAAATTGCATGGGTTGCCTCCCTGCTAGCGCTAAATTTTGCGTCTTCAGCCAGACGTGACTGAAATTCATCTGTTAAGGAGGTTTCAATGTCGTTTTGGATGTCCGATTAAAGACAATCCCGTGAGCATTGCTTTTGAAGGGTCTCTTCCAACGGTAAAGTGGCAAAAAGAGTTTTGTCTCATTCAGTGCTCGTGCCACCTTTTTGCTCATTGTTGCTCCAGTGGTTCCTGCAAAGAAAGAAAGAAAATCATGAGGTCTCGTATGATGCTTGACTTGGAATGGAAATTTCATTCTGTCAAGCTTCTGGTTGATATCTTTGATTTGTACTCCCCAAAACAGCGATGTTTCTCCTGAATGCTCTGGATATTTAATAAGGTCAGACATTTGCTCCTCCATTTGCTCTGTTTCTTGTTCCACCTTTTCTTCACAGATGTATTTTAAAATTTCCATATTCAGCTCTTCATCTGTCATCTGTGAAATACATGTTTCAAAATTTTCAACCTGAGGATGAAAAGAAATGTCAGATTTTAGGTCTTCATCCTCTGATACGACTGGAATTGATGGTTCAGATAGATATTCTTCAAACATCATGGTAAAGCATGCTCCAAGATCTTCATTTTGAGGATTGAAAGTTTGATCCTCCGTTGTTGGTGCAGTTGGTACAAATAGATCAGCTTCATCCTCGTCAGAATCTGAATAATAAAAGTCAAATTGAGACTTTACCGGTTCGGGCTCCTGAACTAATACCTCTGGTTGTTGATACTGCTTAGCCTTCTACTCTGTTGAAATGTCATTGTGAAATGATTGGTATTCGAAGGATTCATCAGTGTCATCTGAAACTAGTTCTTGAGGTATGTAGTTCTGGTTTTCTGTGAATTGTCTCATTTGATCTGTCATCCTCTGAATGAATTCTGATTGTCTCTGAATACTTTCAAATTGATTATGGCTTGTTTCAAGCGTTGTATCCAACTTTTTGTATCGTTTCTTGAACCAATCTTTGAGCATGTCAATCATCTGATCTTCTTCTGATGGTTCTGATTGTTGATGAAGATCGTAGGTAGATGGTGGATAAGATGGAAAATGTGATGTCTCTTCGTACCTTGAATGATTCCAATAATTCTGTCACTCTGAAATATATATATGACACGCTCGAAAAGTGGTCTTTTACTCCCAAGTATAAGAGTGTCGAAGTAATAAAATAACCCGGTGAGTCCGGGGTCGATCCACAGAGAAGAGATTTAGCAAAATAGAATATTTAACAGTAGGGAAGGAATGAAAGTTTGCTTTGTTGAAGTAGTTGGAGGATTTTAGGTTGAAATACAGTAATATAGGAAATGCTGGAGTTAGGGGATCCACTTTTAGTCTTTTAAACATTTATAAATCTCGCTTTATAATAATTTATAAATTGTCTTTTTATACCCACTTAATTTATTACAAGAATTAATTATGCCAACTAAAGAACCAGCCATAAAAGCGGTAGTCATTTCTGTCAATAATTAGTCCGACCAAGGTACCAAGCATGCCAAAAATAGAAAACCAGCCATAAAGGCGGTGATACCGTTTGTCTATAACAAGTCCTACCAAGGTACTTAATTATGCCAAAATCGTATAAAACCAGCCATATAGGCGGTATAAAGATAGAACCAGCCATAAAGGCGTAGACGTAGACAGATAAAACCAGCCATAAAGGCGGAATAAAGATAAAACCAGCCATAAAGGCAAAAATAGACATATAAAACCAGCCATAAGGCGGTATAAAGATAAAACCAGCCATAAAGGCGGTATAAAGATTGTCAATAATTAATCTAGATTTAAATCAAGTTTTAATCATTATAGTTCAATTTATTTATTATAATAAAAGCGAGTTTAATTTATGTTCTCATTATAAAAGCTTCACCCTTACTCCAGCAGAAAAGAAATTAGCTACTCATTTTGTAATAAAACATATTCATACTTTTATTATTGAAAGAAAAAAACATTACAAAAAGCTTTAAGTAAACAAACAAGACACTCTCTCTCCAAGGATTACAGATGAATCAGGAAAGAAAGTATGAAAATTTCTAATGCCGGAAGCTCCTTTTTATAGGCAAATTCGCCGCCCAGACCAGCAAATGCATGTTTGAGGACACGTGTCAAAGAATGGGTGAAGCCACGTTGGGACACGTGTCAGAGAATGGTGAAGCCACGTTGGGGACACGTGTCGCGACGTAAAGGTTCCACGTGTCACGACGTGCGTGCTTGCAGATTTTACGACATGCTTGCCGATTTTACGACGTGCTTACAGATTTTACGACGTGCTTGCAGATTTTACGACGTGCTTGCAGATTTTACGACTTGCTTGCAGAATATATTTTTTCGTCTGATTTGTCCCGTCGAGCTTCCGAGCAGTATTTTTCCTGACAAAAACATAAAATAACACAGTAAAAGCACTCAAAGCATAACTTTAAAATATTTACACAAATGTGTCAATTTAAGGGGTTTAGTGAAACTATAAGTGTAAAATGATTAACTTATCGTCTAATAAATATGCACTTTTAGTATTCATCACACCCCCCAACCAGCTTATTACTAGTCCCTAGTAATTCAAGCGGAAGAAAAATTCTTATCTAAGTCAACAATTGTTTTCTTTTTTTCTGAATAATCAAATAAATGACTTCTCCTGTACTTTTTTACCATTCTTCAATATACTCATAAAACAAGGTATTAATCAATATATTGTGCCCACAATATCACAAGTATTTATTGAAAAGAGTGTAATATTTTTGTCCTAAGATTATATTAGAGTTTACACTTTTTTTTTGGCAGTGAAAGTTTATTTATAAACATATCTTCAATCCATGTATCGAACTTTGGGCCAGTGACTCCCAAACCAGTTGGTTTTAGGGCACTAGGTGTTAAGACACCCCTACGGGCTTAATTGCTCGGATCTCAGATAAACATTGTCTAAAATATATCTTCAATCCATATATCGATCTTTGGGCCAGTGACTCCCAAACCAGTTGGTTTTAGGGCACTAGGTGTTAAGACACCCCTACGGGCTTAATTGCTCGGATCTCAGATAAATAGTGTCCGATTTCCTTAAGCTTTCTTTTTAACCCTTGTAACGAGCTTTGGGCCAGTAATTCCCAGACCAGATGGTCTTAGGGTACTAAGTGTTAAAACACCCCTTCGGACTTAATTGCTCGGGTTAGAAAGGCTACGAAACGAACTTTATTCAAACTTCTCTTCTTTTTTTTTTTTCTTTTTTTTTTTTTTTTTTTTTTGTTTTGCAAAAAATAAATTTCACTGCTTTTAGGTGTTACCTCCAACAAATTAGAGAACTGAATATTACAAAATTTTCACTTACCACCCATGGTCATATGTTACCATATTGTTGATAATATCAGCCAGACGAGCATATAAAGATCAAATTTAATCAATGTTATGGAGAATTCACAAATTTAAATAATTCAAAAAAGAAAGGAACGATAAATAACTGTATTACGAATTATATTGAGATGCGTCTCAGGAGTGAAAACTCCTTACACAGCCAACTCTGAACAACAATTCCACTTGGTTTAGAAAACAAATTTGTTGTTAGTTTGTGTGTATATATGGATATATTTTTACACACAAAAACAACACAGTAAAAACTAACATCAATGAAACATACATAAACATGAAAATTATTTATTTCCTAAACTATCATCTCTCCCCACCAAAATGAGACATTGTCCCCAATGTTTAAAGAAAGAAAGAAAAGTTTAGAAGATATCACCTGGTTATTGTGGAATAACTAAAGATTACAGATTAAGGTCCAGGTTTACTTTGCGCTTTTGCCACGATCGTTACCAGACCAGTTCAACTTGGAAAGAATAGGATCGATTTTTGGTTC
>SKCR01010438.1:0-22458 GCA_019454045.1 Zanthoxylum bungeanum | reverse complement strand
TATATCTATGGTGATCTAATCACAAATGATGAGAGTGCAATTTCCTTGTTACATAGTTATTTGTTCAACAACACCATGATCTGTACAAATAGTGACGCTATGGGTCATATTATCCAACAGTGAGATCATATATCGTGGCAATGTGAAGATCGAGAAGGTCGCATCAGAGGACAACATTGCAGATCCGCTGACGAAAGCTATTCCTCAGCAAAAGTTTGAGCGACATGTACATAGTTCAGGTGTTAGATGCTTGAGTGACTGGCTATAGGCCAAGTGGGAGATTGTTGGACAATTATGACTCATAGCGTCACTATTTGTAAAAGACATTGTGGTTTTTGTACAAATTAACTACGTGACAATGGAAATTGCTATTTTATCATTTTGTAATTTGATTACTTGAATATATATAAATGATAAAAGTCCTTATTATTAGTTCCGGATTATAAGATATGAGACAATATCAATCCACAAAGGTTTAACATTAAATATCCCTAGTCGTAGTATTATCGAGACTGGACATCGATAATGCAGAATATACTAGTATTGCACTTGTGCTTGTTATGGAAGCGTAACAACATAGTTCTCATATATTTAAGTATTGGATGTATATGCAAGTGTGATATGAGGTTATTTTTATGGATGGTACGGAAATAGCTTCGCTCTAGATAGACCCCGCAGAATCCATTGGTAGTGTGACTATGTGTCTATGGGAATCCGCATCAGGGTATGTGTATTTGGTCTTAACCTGAGACTTGCATCGCTAGTACTTGTGACAATCAATATGCTTTGGTTTTGGTCGTCTGGGACTTTAACAGGTTCTGTGTACGCCTCTTCTGGGTTTATTGAGAATCGTAGTGTATTGGGTGTGATGTCAAGATGGATGTATCATTCAGTCATATGGAGATGATGATCAACACAGAGATACATAATTGGTTCTCTATTATGTTGCAACTATAGAGATAAATGACAGGTCATGATTATCCGATTATAGAGACTAGTTTCTTGTTGTAGGCATTGCATTTTTGCATGTGAGTCCCTATGATGAGTCTTATTTGGAGGCACTATATTTTTTAGTCGAGGAAGTTGTGGGAAACGGTCGTCGGAAGGGATCGGTATTTCGTTAAATTTTATCCGCTGGTTTAGCTCCAAGCTCACTCGTTGGGCCTCCGTTTTAAAGCACCTTTGGCCCAAAAAAATCAGAACAATTTAACCTTGGCCCAAACCCACTCACCAAACCAACACAACACCTAGCCCACACGCCCAAGGCCCTCAAAATACAACCCAATTAAATAAAATATTAATTAAATAATATACCAAATTAAATAAAACATTAAAAAAATCATGCCTAATTAAAATCAATCAACAAATATTATTCCTAATATAAAATATTGTATTCCTAACTTAACAAAATTATGCCTAAACAACACAAATTAAAAATATTGACTTCCTAAATTGAACTAATTTTTTCCCCTCAATCTTTGGTTTTCCATGTTTGAAACTAAATCATATCACATAATTAAATACACAAATCCCGCCCTTATTATTGATCCCTTTCCATTTTGAATAATCCCATACAAACCCTAATTCATTCCCTCTCTCTATATAAAAAAACCAACCTCTCCCAACCCTTGGATCCTGGGACTCACACGCATACAGCAAGAAAAAAGCCTCTTGATTCACGCATACAACAAGCAAATATTTCTCTTTCCTCCTACACCCTTAGCCGAAAATCACAGCCTCATAAACCTCTCAATTGCCGAAAACATTACAACCTGAAACACCACCGAAACAGCCCCCTATACAGCAGCACACATCACCGAAATAGCCCTCTATACAGCAGCAACCCATCACCGAAAAACAGCCCCTATACAGCAGCACACATCACCAAAAAATAAACCTTAACAGTAGCCCCAAAACAACCCCTAAATCACATAAACCAGTGACTAAAAAACTGCCTTTTAATCCCTAAAATAATAACTAAAAAACTGCACTTATAGCCTTTAAAAACACCCAAAACAGTATCCTAAAAACACCAAAAACAGTGAAAAAGATACAGCAGAAGTACAACAGCAAAACAGCAGCGAAACAGAGCAAAAACAGTAGCTTGAGCAGCGAAACAGAAGAGTTGCGGAGTGATAGCCCTTCCGCGACGTCGGAAACGCGAGTCCTAGAGTCGACGGAAAAGGTTAGACTTGAAGGCACTTTTCACATCAATTTTTATTCATATTTTTTAGTTTATTGAATCTTATTTGCATGATTATTGTGAAGTGATGCAGTTGTGGCCCTTGAATAGATAGAAAATGCATGAATTGTAAAATGATGTATGTTGTGGCCCTTGAATAAAATGAAAAATGTGTCACCTCTCGTGGTATATAGGATGGAAATCCGAACATAAATTTCATAGCCGATTCCGAATGGACGGTAGTAGTATGATCTGTACTCGGGATACAACTCCACATACCACTTGAGTAAATGACACATATTTCATTATATTGTTTTGTTTTTTTTTTTTTATTATTCTGCACTTGATTACCGCATGTTATTTTTTTATGTAATGATGAGATAAAGTGCATGGGCTTAGTAAGTGCGATTAAAGGTCCTCTATTTTGAGAGGTTAAAATCTTTTACCACGATGTTTTGCCACGCCGGATGATGTATATTCGGTTGAATGCGAGATATGTTCAATCGGGTATACGAAGTCCGATATCATTGTCTTTACTTTTTATATACGTCTTGTGTTATTTGCGCTTGGGCTAGTAAGTTGGATTAAAGGTCCTCTATATCGAGGGGTTAAAGATCCTTTACCACGATGCTTTGTCGCGGCCTTGTAGCCCGTTATTATTATTAGGTGTCATCTATTCATCCGTTCATGTATGTGTCATGTTGTTACTGCATTTTGGAGGTCACTGCGTAACCCCGTAAACCCAGTTTCAGAACACCGCACACGAACGTATGTTTTATGTCTTCTCCCGTTCGAACACGTTATCAAATGCTATACGAACGTGAAACTTCTGTTTACCGTTCAAACGCGTTTACGAACGCTACTCGAATGTGCATGCATTTATTTTCCGGGTCTGGTCCGGTTCGAACGCGTTATCAAACGCCACACGAACGAGAACCTTCTGTTTACCGTTCGAACGCGTTTTCAAAAGATACACGAACGTCCATACACTGAACTGAGTCCTTTTCATCACATGTCATGCATAATGTTTCTTAGGTGATTTCTCTTGTATCATGTAATCAATCATACTATTTGAATTCCTGCATTTGTTTATTTGATGTGTTCATGAGATGGTATTCAAGCATGATTAGGCCGTTAGTATGCTACTTGGTCTTAAGCATGATTTAGCCCTTTTAGTTGTTCATTTTCAAAGCATGATTAGTCTTTATTTTACGTTTCGAATTTGCATTATGTTTAGGTTGTTCTTTGTTTTCCGCATTATATGATCGAAACATGTTCATGAGATTGCCGTGTGCTATTGCATGTTTGCCATTATGATGATTACTTTCATGCATGTGAACTTAAAAGTAGAATACTCTTTGGAAATAAATGTTCCTTAGGCGTGGTTAAATTATTGCACAAATCATTTTATTACAAGTGGCATAAGTAAGGGACCATTCCGAACCCAACGGTTTGAGGTCTTCCCTTGCGAGGGGTGAGTACGGCCTTAAATCTTTGTCCCAGTTCACACCGGGTGGCGACTCAATTATTCCCCGGTTTAGTCCCCCGCAGGCTACTCCGTACTCCCAACTGGGCCGCGAGCCCGGAAAAGCATGCGTCACCCAGTTTCTGTGTCCCACAGTCTGGCGACTCCACTGGGAATAGAGAATCGGCCCCGAAATAATGTCTTTTGATATTATGATTTGTGATTTAATTAACCGTGTCTACAGTGGGTAAAATAAGGGTTTGATCAAAGACATTTTAAGGCTAGGTAATGGTTTGGTGTCTTCCTTAATTCACTACCTTTCTATTAGGAAAAGATGTGAAGGCACCTAGATAATCATGACCATTGGCCTGTTGTGATAGACTAATCTAGAGGACTTGTTGCTTATTCCTGTCACCAAGCGATAAGAGCCTAAGAGGCTTGGGTATTTAAGAGAGTTCGCTCCACCCTCCCTCTGGGGAATCTGCAACAAGAAATCCATTTGACAGTTACTCACACGCTATGACTTGTTGGCACGTACTTTAGGGTATAAAAAATGTGCTCTCATTTGGTCACTCGAACCCTTGATTGGGGAGACCTAGTTGTGGGCAATTTTTCGCCAACGAGAGTCTTTGTCTATACTCTCATGAACCCACGCGTAGACCGGGGTTGTATGGCCTATGGCAACTATTTCATTGTGCTTGTGGACCATCCTCATTTGGATGTAGTTAGACTTTTTGTCAGAAATGTGAACTTTTTGGGCCATTTAAACTGGGATGAGTTCGTATCCTATGACGATTGGGCCCAAAGCTTCTAAAATGTTGATGGGCCACCTTATAGAATTTATTATTTTAATGCTTGAATTATCTTTATGTGCTTGTGCTTGTGGACCATCACCATTTGGACGCAGTTGGGCTTCTTGTCAGAAATGCTAACTTGTTGGGCCATTTAAACAAGGACGAGTTCGTATCCTATGACAATTAGGCCCAAAGCTTCTGAAATGTTTGTGGGCCACTCTGTAGAACTTATTGCTTTATGCTTGAATTATCTTGTTATGCTTGTGTTTTGGGCCATTGGTATTTGGATCCAGTTGGACCTTTTGTCAAGAGATGTGAACTTGTTGGGCCATTTAAACTGGGACGAGTTCGTGTCCTTTGACAGTTGGGCCAAAGGCTTCTAAAATACCGATGGACCATTTTATGTATAGGCCTTTTATCATTTGAAGTTATTTGGTTATGTTATCGCGAAGTGTAAACATGTTGGGCCATTTCAACTGGGACAAGTTTGCACCGCGCACATAATATGATTGAACACTTTAAATAATGATGGGCTAATTAGTGCAAATTCTTTTACAAGCTTATTATTCCATACATCGCATACATGACATGCACTCATGCATACACGCATCATGATAACCCCTTGTGTTCTAAAAAGTCATCAAAGATTCTCGTTGGGTTAGGAAAGTAGAGAGACTCGTCAAGAGACCCTCAGTCAACATGAGCAAGTCAGCCAACGAGAGATCCCGCCTGGATCAAGTGGAGACTAATGTAGCTAAAATTGCTGAGCAGTTGCAAGTTTTGACCGATGTTGTGGCCAGTTTGACTGTACCCCGTGTAACCAGTAAAAAAAAGTTGTGCAACCAGAATGGAAATACCATTGGGGAACCTTTAAAGACCAAGCCCACTACTTCTGAGATTGCCCCTATCAGAAACAGACGATTCTCCAATCTCGGTAGACCTTTGTTGGAGGTATTTGAAAAGCTGAAAATGCAAGGATTTCTAAAACCTTTGGAACCTAGGCCATTTCTGAACCCTGTGCCATCGTACCTCAACCTAAACCAGTATTGTTACTGTTGGTTTAATCTAAGGTCCCAAGATCAAACAAGACATGAAATTATGTGTGAACACAAACGGAGGTAGCGGAATACTCACATTGATCGGTTGAGTCGATTTGGAGATGATTCAAGCCCAAAAACGCATTGCATTGATCTCATCACTGCAACAGTCCACTGTCCTACAAAACAGAAAATTGAGTGAAGAAACGGAGCTCCAATCTTCGTCCGATGGATCCCGACTCATGGGGGGACCTCCCTACCACCTTCGCAAGACTCGTAGTGTGCTAGCACTTGATTTCTCACCATGAGAAACCACTCTTGCTTCCCTTTAACTCACGCCCAAACTGGTTCCAAACCAGTGAACACCCCTTGTGTTGCCGTGAGAGAGAAGAGAGAAATTGAGGAGAAAATTGTGTAATGGTTTGTTTTTTAAAATGATTTACCAAAAATCAATTTATATTTATGCCATAATTTATTAAATTAATAATAAACTTATGACACAAATTCATGCAAGGCTTAGAGTGTCAAACACTTCATTTCCATGCAATACCATTGAGTGCATTGTACACAATCTCCATGCAAAGCATTAGAGTGTCAAATAAGCATAATATGACATGTGTCAAAGTTAATGCATATCTTGACATGTGTCATGTGGGCCCCACACGTTTCCCAATGAAAGTGGGCCCACGTGCACTCACTTGTTCGGGTTCGATATTTCCGAAATACCGAGCTTACGTCGCGACGTTAATTCAATCGAATAATTTGACGTCGCTAACGAATTAAAATCCAAACTAACTCGTTTGCCCGAATTAAAATCTAATTTTAATTACGCGTCGAAATCTAATTTCGTATAATATATCGAATATATTAATTTACCGATTAATTCCAAATTAATCGTTATCTCTCTCTAGACGATATTTTATCCCAGATAAAATATCTCCGTAATTAATCCTAGATTAATTTTCTCTCTCTTCTGTTATAATCTCAGATATTCAAGAGTGCAAGTTTGTGCGTCATCGGTGGATTATCGGGAAGCGACCCATGAGATCTCCGGATAAGTTGGCAGCAAATACGGTCGTCGGAGTATCCGAATCACGTACGTACCAAGTACTCGTTCTACCGATTTACGAGACAAGGTCGACTCCTAGCAAAGCACCAAGTCTGCCCAATTCTCCGGACATATCCTCTAAGGATATTAAGATCTGTATCAAGCGTAGTATACAAATGTATTGTGCATATCGGCCCAGTATCGGATGGTCACGTGCTAGGGCTGGGGCTGGATAAGTGTCTGCCCCGTCCGAAACACATATCGGATGTCTGGTAACTAGTCTCTATAATCGGATATTCATGACCTGGTCATAATATCCCGATTGGATGCGCATCACTAAAAGAGCACTAACCGTATCCTGCGTGACATCATCTCCATTATGACTGGAGTGATACTTCCGTCTCGACATCACATCCAATACACTACGACTCTCTGATAACCCAGAAGTGGTGAACACAGAACCAGTTAGTTAAGATCCCCCAACCACCAAAACCAAAGTTTAACGATTGTCGTAAGTATTAGCGATGTAAGTCTCAGGTTAAGACTATACACACCTACCTTGATTTCGGCGTCCCATAGACACCTAGTCATAATACCAATGGGATTCCGAAGGGTCTATCCAGAGCGAAGCTGTTTCCCGTACCATCGGTGAAACACGACCTCCTATCGCACTTGCATAAGTATCCAATACTTATATATATGAGAACTATGCCGTTGTGCCCTCACAACGCGCACAAGTGCAATACTAGCCTATTCCGCATTATCGATGTCCAGTCTCGATAATACTACGGCTAGGGATATTTAATGATTAATCCTTCGCGGACTGATACTGTCTCATATCATCTCAATCCAGGAACTAATCATAGGGACCTCTCTTCATTTATATATCTATGGTGATCCGATCACAAATGATGAGAGTGCAATTTCTTTGTCACATAGTTAATTTGCTACAACAACACAATGATCTGTGCAAATAGTGACGCTATGGGTCATTTTGTCTAACAATCTCCCACTTGGCACATGCGAGTCACTCAAGTGTCATACACCTGAACTATGTACGGTTCGCTCAAATTGCTGAGGAAAGGTTTTCGTCAGCGGATTTGTTTGATTATCGTTTGACGCGATTTATACGATCATCACATCGCCACGATTTATGATCCGAACGAATCAGATGATATAGAAGTATATATCTGGATCGTCGATGAGACCTTTAATTCCTTAGCCTATGCTGACGCCTAGCTCAGCTGCTAACAGAACTATATCTAATCTAATTAGATTTACTTTCGACCCAAAAGACTTCTATTGCTGCCTCAGCTGCAGCAATAATCCGCATTTGTTGTTTATTCGGCAACAGTTATCTTGCTTGGAAGATTTCCAGCTCACTGTCCCGTTATTCAAACTTTATAGTACCGCAGTATTTAACTGTTTGGAAACTTGCAGCAGTGATCCCAGTCACTTCAAGTTCTCATTCTCCATAGTTTAAGATAGCATCTTTAGTTCTCTGAGATACTAACAGATGTTCTTAACTTCAATCCAGTTACTGTCACTTGGATTGACCTGATTGTGACCATATGCTTGAAGCGTATGAGACACCAATACAAGTACATTTTAAATGTACAATTTCCAGAGAGAGTGTTAACAACTCCAAATCTATCCCAGTAGATCTTTATTCCTTGAATAAAGGTTGTTACTCCCCAGAATTCTACGGAGAATTTCTATTGAAAGCCAAGCTTTCAACAATAGCTTTATGGGAATTTTCACTGTCAGTGCGCTCTCCCACTAACCTCCTTATATACACAAGAATTATTTCGTTTTGAGTCAAATCATAAACCATTATGATTATTTCAAAACGACAGTTCCAAGAACCATATGCTTGCATCAATCCAAAATGGATCGAATAACCCGCAAACCTTGTTTGTCGGTTATACAAAATCGTCAGGATGTTGTAAACATCCTCCAAAAGGTTTCCTTTTCAGGAAAGCGATTTTGATTTGTAACTGACATATTTCATAAATGAAATATACAGTATCAACAAGCATCTTCAAAATGGATTTACCATGGCAACAGGTAAAAGGTTTGAACCGTTATTAACATAATGTTGATAACGATACCTTTCCGTCAAAACCTTAGGTTTGCACGTTGGTATGTTGCCTTCCATGTATGTCTTCCTTGAAGACGTTTAATGTACCATAGGCACAACGCCTTGTGGTACAACAACTAGTATCCAAACATAGTTGTTATACATGGAATCCATTTCGGACTCATGGCACTTTGCCATAACAGGGAGTCGATACCTCGTATCACTTCCTCATAACGTAGTCGGATGGATTTACCTCCATAAGATTGACATCTTTATGAGGTTAGATCAGAAAACCCTACCCTAGGTTGTTTTCTGACTCTATCCGATCTACTAGTTTCTTGTGTATTTGAAGATTAATGGTATAGATTCATCATAGATGAACTATTTGTGTTCCATTAAGGACTTCGTGCCTTGAACAGTATTACTCCGATTTTCATCGAGTATCACTATCCTCCCACTGACCACTGCATATCGGTATTCCTCTCAGGAAAAACCGCATGGTGAGCAACAATTACATTGTTCTCATGTGAGATATATAAGTACTATACTTAAGGTTTCCCTTAGGATAACTTATATTGACACTTATCCAATTTGGGTCTTTTAGTTTGGTATCATCCAAACGTTATGCCTGGCATACCCAAATTATCAGGAATGAGAAACCACGTTTCTTTCCTGTTCATATCCTATATGATATCTGTCAAACAGATTTATATGGAACCTTATTCCAAATAAGTTTTTGCACTGTTAATACATATCCTGTTGAAGGAAATAGTAGCTCAGAGCGACTCGTGATAAACTTTATCATGTCCAACAAAAATTCGTTTTTTTTTTTTGGTTTGAACACACCGTCTAACTGACGTGTCTCGGGAGGAGTCCTCATATGAAAGAATACCGTACTCTTTCATGTACATTAGAAACCTACTGCTTAAGTATTTTCCATTACGGTCTTGCCGTGGCGGAATAATACTATAGCCGATCTGTTAATTTACTTCGTGTCGAAACTTCAAAAGTTTCGATCTGTGTTCTTCAAAAGAAACACATAACCATAACGCGATGCTGCATCCGTTAAGGTCACGAAATATTCACGTTCACATCTAGCCTGGCTAGATATGGGCCCACTTACTTCACCATGAATAGGGCTAACAGATCGGTGGCCCTTTTACTATTACCAAGTAAATAGTATTTTAGGTATTTAACCTAATAAACTAGATTCGTAGACCTTATTTGAATAGTCAAATCAGTCCTAGTACCCACTCTAAAAAAAGTGTGGATATACGAGTCTTCTTTAATTGTGTCCTAGACAACAATGCCACAAATAAGTCTCCATTGATCAAATCAATATGAGCTATTTATTTGTCATTTTATATGTTTGAGATTTATTTATATTCAAAATATAAATTATGTTATTTACATCCATGTATTTATCTCAGTATCAACTTTATATAATGAAACACTTTAGTGTTCTAGAATATAAAGGTTTTATCCGCATTGATTATTAAACACTGATATAGAGATAATGTCTCTAGTAAAACTAGTTACATAATAACATTTCCTAATTTAGATACCTGCCCAAAGGGTAGTTCCCAAACTTAGGTATTTACGGTCGAAACAGCGACTTTCGTCCCGTTTCCAATCCGCAAAGAAATCTCGGCTTGAAGCAGTATCCAGCTCACAGCGGATTCTGAATGTCAATACATATATGTATTATGTACCACACTAAGTATTTAAAATTCAATTTCAATACTAGTAGTGAACATAACTTTGACAAATAAATATTTTTTAAAGTTAGAGCCTCGCCCTTTCTTTAATTCCTTCGTGTCTTCCATATCCAAATGGTAGTCACTTTGGGATATGACAATTATCCTTTTCAATATTTCTCAAACCACTTGGGTTTTAGAATATCGAAATGATGTGCACCTTGTGCTACATGCCCAATTGCAAACTTTGACTTTTCTCCACTAGAATAGTCAATTAATTCTCCAGAATTATTAATTGCAATTTTAATACTTTTAAATCTAAAGATAGATTTATTATAAGTATATTAATTAAGCACTAAAGTCATCATCACATAAATCTTCCAAAGACTTTATGCTCTACTATTTGCTTAATTATGGGCTTAGTCATAATAAGTATTTTATCAAATAAATTAACCTATTATTAATTCCCAATTGAAAATTAAATCATTTAAAACATTTAATCCAAGGATTATATATTTTAAATATTCAACTTTTCAATTCCTTCTTGATTTTAATAGTCCAACTATTTAATCAATTTAATAAGGTACTATTTATTATAATGATTACAATAATCCAATTATTTAATCAACTATAATTTTAATATTGATTACTATAATCCCATTATAAAATCAACTATCATTTTAATTCAATTATATTGATTACTATAATCCAATTATAAAATCAACTATATATTGAATGAGTTTGTATATAGTCCAACTATATATATTTTTAAAACAACATAAAATATTAGTCCGACTAATACTTTTAATTAATATGACGAGTAAAATAAAATGAGCGTGTTTAGCGAGTATACGAACGAATGTTGCAAATTCAATACTTGTCCTCCCACTATTTTTCGTCGAGCCTCTAACCCCCGTCGAGTACTCGGGAAACCGTGTTTCCTAGTGGGCTAGGATCCCGTTAAATATCACACAATCTTGACTTTGGCCAACAAATTGTATGATAATTAACTAGGTAGATCTCGAAGATCAATTGGATCCAATCCAATTCCTAGATCCGGTTAGGTGGACATCCAAGTCCTAAACATATTACTTATGCCAATGTATCTAATACATTTTCCTATCCTTATCCTCCGAATCATCTAGGCCTTGGCTTTGGCACAACAAACCTAATGATTCCAGTTAAGCGGGACCCATTGACAAGGAAAGTTTCGTAATCAATGTCTTTGGACAAGAAGTGATCTTGACTTTGGCCAACAAATCACAACTTGGACTAGACACCGATGTGGAACAAAACTCTCATGATTCAAATACATCCAATTGACAAGGTCTTGACTTTGGCCAACAAACCAATGCCAATCAGATCTTGAACAAGAACCATTCAATGGAAGGATAACGCTTAATATAAATTGAGGGATTTTCGCGTGCAAATTGGCTACCAATTTAATTATCTTTGTTAGGTCTCATCATCATACACCCTTAAACATGCATTCTAAATACATAATAAAGCGAGTATGAAATAAAATAATAATGATATGCGGATGGATACTTTACACATTGATCCTAGATCAAATCTCTCCCTTTCTCACTCAAGCTAGCACTTGTACTACTTCTACCCGTTACACTACACTTCTAAAGAAACCTCATATACATAGAGGGGAATAGGTGAGAAGAGAATACAAAGAGAAAGAAGGTGATAAGGCTGGACACGCAGGTCCAATTTAATAAATCGAATTTATTACAACAATTTCTAAAATTGCCCACCCGACTAATATCCATCCGATATACATTATTCATTCAACACAACCACGTATTCACACACACAAGCATGCTATCAATCAATCTAATCAAATTAATTAATCTGATAATTAAGTGATCATCCAATGTTCAAACAACGATTTGATTTTGTTCGAGTCAAACTCGTTTTTGCGAATAAGTACTCAAAGTACGAATTCATGAATTAAATTAAACTACATCATTAAATCAAATTTAACATGTATTTAATACTAATTCATTATTCAATTCCAAATTAATATTGCACTTTATTTAATAAACCTTTCGATTTAAATTCCAAATTCAATCGCGTCGGGACTCAAAGTCCGATTAACGTCCAACGTCAATTTAATTTAAGTCTAATGGGCTTCAATTAATTTCTTTAGGCATGGGCTTCGGCAACCAAAGCCCAATAGTGGAATCACCCAAAATGCCTTAGAAATCAATTTCGGCCCATTAGGCCCAATTAAACATTAAAGGTTCATTAGTCGCAATTGGGCTTTATGGTTAAGGTTTTGGGCCAATTGGATCCAATCCACTTGGCCTAAACCAAACTTGATAAATCAAGCCCAAAAGGCCCAATTACAACATTAAATTCTAATTTCCAAAATAGGCCCAATTAATTAAATCCAAAAATCCAATTTTCACAATTTAATTACCAAAAGTGCATTACGATGATTAATGACCTAAATCGATATTTCCGAAGCACCAAATTAGTCCAATTAATCATGCTTAATTCATTATCACATGTCAAACACACATAATGAAAAATCAAACCCATAAACATGCTTGCTAAGTCTCGGCCAAGGAAGGTTATTTTGTCCGATTTGAATTCAATCCGATTAATTACACAATCGACAACGTATTAACTTCCCGAATGATTTCATACACATCCAATGTTCATAAAATCAAAATATACCAAGACATTTAGGGCATTTCACATTCGGCCAAGGTATGGAATTTAGGGTTTATGTTCAATTCAAAGTACAATCCAATTGACATTAAATTAACATCATCCTATATGATTTAACTCATCCAATGAATCAAAATCAACAAAATTCCAATGATTCAAAATCAATATACATTCGGCCAAGGTGACAAGTTTGGGGAAAATAATTCCAAATCTATTTTCATCAAATTAGTCCAACCAAAATGAATTTAAACATGTTATAAGCATACTCAAACAAACAATTCATTCAAATCATGCTCAACAAACATTTACCCAAATTTTTAAGCCCTACAAATTTCATGCTTGCAACTTTAGCTCATGATGCCATTGTTGGTTTAATCTAAGGTCCCAAGATCAAACAAGACATGAAATTATGTGTGAACACATCAACGGAGGTAGCGGAATACTCACATTGATCGGTTGAGTCGATTTGGAGATGATTCAAGCCCAAAAACGCACTGCATTGATCTCATCACTGCAACAGTCCACTGTCCTACAAAACAGAAAATTGAGTGAAGAAACGGAGCTCCAATCTTCGTCCGATGGATCCCGACTCATGGGGGGACCTCCCTACCACCTTCGCAAGACTCGTAGTGTGCTAGCACTTGATTTCTCACCATGAGAAACCACTCTTGCTTCCCTTTAACTCACGCCCAAACTGGTTCCAAACCAGTGAACACTCCCTTGTGTTGCCGTGAGAGAGAAGAGAGAAATTGAGAGAAAATTGTGTAATGGTTTGTTTTTTAAAATGATTTACCAAAAATCAATTTATATTTATGCCATAATTTATTAAATTAATAATAAACTTATGACACAAATTCATGCAAAGGCTTAGAGTGTCAAACACTTCATTTCCATGCAATACCATTGAGTGCATTGTACACAATCTCCATGCAAAGCATTAGAGTGTCAAATAAGCATAATATGACATGTGTCAAAGTTAATGCATATCTTGACATGTGTCATGTGGGCCCCACACGTTTCCCAATGAAAGTGGGCCCACGTGCACTCACGCGTTCGGGTTCGATATTTCCGAAATACCGAGCTTACGTCGCGACGTTAATTCAATCGAATAATTTGACGTCGCTAACGAATTAATTCCAAACTAACTCGTTTGCCCGAATTAAAATCTAATTTTAATTACGCGTCGAAATCTAATTTCGTTATAATATATCGAATATATTAATTTACCGATTAATTCCAAATTAATCGTTATCTCTCTCTAGACGATATTTTATCCCAGATAAAATATCTCCGTAATTAATCCTAGATTAATTTTCTCTCTCTTCTGTTATAATCCCAGATTATTCAAGAGTGCAGTTGTGCGTCATCGGTGGATTATCGGGAAGCGACCCATGAGATCTCCGGATAAGTTGGCAGCAAATACGGTCGTCGGAGTATCCGAATCACGTACGTACCAAGTACTACGTTCTACCGATTTACGAGACAAGGTCGACTCCTAGCAAAGCACCAAGTCTGCCCAATTCTCCATATATCCCTCTAAGGATATTAAGATCTGTATCAAGCGTAGTATACAATGTATTGTGCATATCGGCCCAGTATCGGATGGTCACGTGCTAGGGCTGGGGCTGGATAAGTGTCTGCCCCGTCCGAAACACATATCGGATGTCTGGTAACTAGTCTCTATAATCGGATATTCATGACCTGGTCATAATATCCCGATTGGATGCACATCACTAAAAGAGCACTAATACCGTATCCTGCGTGACATCATCTCCATTATGACTGGAGTGATACTTCCGTCTCGACATCACATCCAATACACTACGACTCTCTGATAAACCCAGAAGTGGTGAACACAGAACCAGTTAAGATCCCCCAACCACCAAAACCAAAGTTTACCGATTGTCGTAAGTATTAGCGATGTAAGTCTCAGGTTAAGACTATACACACCTACCTTGATTTCGGCGTCCCATAGACACCTAGTCATAATACCAATGGGATTCCGAAGGGTCTATCCAGAGCGAAGCTGTTTCCCGTACCATCGGTGAAACACGACCTCCTATCGCACTTACATAAGTATCCAATACTTATATATATGAGAACTATGCCGTTGTGCCCTCACAACGCGCACAAGTGCAATACTAGCCTATTCCGCATTATCGATGTCCAGTCTCGATAATACTACGGCTAGGGATATTTAATGATTAATCCTTCGCGGACTGATACTGTCTCATATCATCTCAATCCAGGAACTAATCATAGGACCCTCTCTTCATTTATATATCTATGGTGATCCGATCACAAATGATGAGAGTGCAATTTCTTTGTCACATAGTTAATTTGCTACAACAACACAATGATCTGTGCAAATAGTGACGCTATGGGTCATTTTGTCTAACAGTTACTTCCATCAAGAAAAAGGCCATGACACCAACAACTACACCCGCCTTAGGCATGAGGTCCAAAACCTCATTGACTCCCATAAAATACCCAATCCAGAAAAAGAACAACCCAACACATACATGAAACCTCAACCATAAAGCCACTCAACCACCCAGGCTTCTTGCATTGAGATAAAGGATAACAGTGAAGAACTATAGGCCAAGGAAGAAGGCAATGTTGCGAATGATGAAGTTATTCCTCCTAGTTTATTTGATCCTGCATTTTTAATATAGACATTGATTTAGTCTACATGTTCGAACCATTTTCTTAAATGATAATAAAGAAGTTCATTTCGCTGAATCTATTCTGCAATATGAGTATATTTGAGAAAAGCATTCAACCTTGGTACTATGAAATTCAGTGATGTTTAGAACACGGGGAATCCTCGGAATAAGCAAGCAGAAAAGATAAGATAGCCATTCAGAAATTGGGAAATGAGGGCAGTGAAAATATCAGACTTGGAAGGGAATTAGTTCACTGAGCTGATCAACGTAGACAGATTGAAGCAGTGGCTTGCCTGAGGAAAAGAAGACTGAGCAGTCACCAAAAGAATTGGCAGAAGACCTAACCAGACGGGATAAAAACATTCATGCATGCATACACGTATCACATTTTGCTCCATTTTGTGTTTGTTTTGTTTTGTGTTCACAAGTTTTGAAGAAGAAAAGAGAAAACGGCAAAGAACAAGCTAATCAGAAATGGTGAAAAGCACAGTATCGGATTCGGGTAATAATCCCAGGGTTGAGGCCCATTTGAGTTTGAGTTTTGGGTATGGCACTCTGGGGCGAGGCCCACATTAGAATCAACATCAGTCTTGCCGGGTATGGCACTCTAGGGGCGAGGCCTACATTATTTTCAGTATCAGTATTCCCGGGTATGGCAATCTGGGGGCGAGGCCCACGTCATTATCAGTAGCAGCCTTGCCGGGTATGGCAATTTGGGGTGTGGCCCACATCTTTTCAGAATCAGCCCTGCTTGGTATGGCACTTTGGGGGCGAGGCCCGCATCACATCAGTATCAGTCTGGTGGCGATACCCACATCAGTATCAGTATGCGGGCGAGGCCCACATTAGTATCAGTCTGCGGGCGAAGCCCATATCAGTACCGGTTTGGGGCGAGGCCCACATCTACATTAGTATCAGTTTTTGGGGATGAGTCCTAGGGTCGAGGCCCACATCAGCATCAGTTTTAGGGATGAGTCTCCGGGCCGAGGCCTACGTCATCATCAGTATCAGTTTTGGGGATTAGTCCCAAGGTTGAGGCCCGCAATAGCATAAGTATCAGTTTTGGGGATGAGTCCCAGGGTCGAGACCCACATCAGCATCACCATCAGTTTTAGGGATGAGTCCCAGGGTCGAGGCCCGCAGCAGCATCAGTATCAGTTTTAGGGATGAGTCTCAGGGTCGAGGCCCACATCAGCATCAGCATCAGTTTAGAGATGAGTCCCAAGGTCGAGGCCCGCAGCAGCGTCAGTATCAGTTTTAGGGATGAGTCATAGGGTCGAGACCCACATCAGCATCAGTGGCAGTTTGGAGATGCGTCCCAGGGTTGTAACCCACTTCATCTGTATCAGCAGTTTTGGGGATGCGTCCCAGGGTTGTACCCATTTCTTCAGCATCAACAGTTTTGGGGATGCGTCCCAGGGTCGAGGCCCATATCATATCAGTAGTTTTTGGGATGCTTCTCAGGGTTGTAACCCACTTCATCGGTATCAGCAGTTTTGGGGATGCGTCCCAGGGCTCTACCCACTTCTTCAGTATCAGCAGTTTTGGGGATGCGTCCCAAGGTTGAGGCCCATATTTCATCAGCAGTTTGGGGATGCGTCCCATGGTTGAGGCCCACTTCATCATATCAACGGTTTTGGGGATGCGTTCTAGGGTTGTCACCTACTTTTTCCGTATCTGCAATTTTGGGGATGCGTCCCTGGGTTGTAAACCATATCATCAACAGTTTTTGGGATGCGTCCCAAGGTTAAGGCCCATTTTGGCAGCGTTATCGGGATGTTTCCCAGGGCCGTGAGCCCCCGTTGTCGGTTGCAGTTATCAGGATGCGTCCCAGGGCCGTTGGCCCTCTGCACCTTTAGTTTTGGGGATGCGTCCCAAGGTCGAGGCCCATTTTGGCAACGTTATCGGGATGCGTCCTAGAACCGTAAGCCCCCGTTGTCGGTTGCAGTTATCGGGATGCATCCCAGGGTCGTTGGCCCCCTGCATCATTAGTTTTGGTATGCGTCCCAGGGTCGAGGCCCACATTTTTGTCAGCGGTATTGGGATGCGTCCCAAGGTCGAGGCCCCCGTTGTCGGTTGCAGCTGTTGGGATGCGTCCCAGGATCGAGGTCCACTACGACATCAACTCAGGTCGAGGCAGCAGACAAGTCAGGAGGCAGTTGGCGAGCCAGGTAAGTGAAAATGCATTGCATAACTTTGATAAGATTGTTCAAAGTCACACACTGCACAAGTCCCATCAAAGTGGGGGCAACTGTAGGCATTGCATTTTTCCATGTGAGTCCCTGTGATGAGTCTCATTAAGAGGCACTACCTTTTTTAGTCGAGGAAGTTGCGGGAAACGGTCGTCGGAAGGGAATCGGTATTTCGTTAAATTTTATCCGATTGTTTAGTGTTAGACATTATGTCCCATAGCGTCACTGTTTGTAAATGATATTGTATTATTGTACAAAATTAACTATGTGATAATGAAATTGCCTTTTGCCGTTTTGTAATATTATTTACTTTGATGTATAAATGGCGAAAGTCCATATGATTAATACCGGATTGAGATGATATGAGACAGTATCAATCCATAAATGTTTAATCATTAAATATCCCTAGTAGGAGTATTATCGAGATCGGACATCGATAATGCGGAATAGACTAGTATTGCGCTTGTGCACGTTGTGAGGGCACAACGGCATAGTTCTCATATATTTAAGTATTGGATACTTATGCAAGTGCGATAGGAGGTTGTGTTTTACCGATGGTACGGAAAACAGCTTCGCTCTGGATAGACCCCGCAGAATCCCATTGGTAGTATGTCTGCGTGTCTATGGGAGGCCGCATCAGGGTAGGTGTATATGGTCTTAACCTGAGACTTACATCGCTAGTACTTGCTACAATCGGTAAACTTTGGTTTTGATGGTTGGGGACCTTAACCGGTTCTGTGTACACCTCTTCTGGGTTTATCGAGAATCGTAGTGTACTGGATGTGATGTCGAGATGGAAGTATCACTTCAGACATATGGAGGTGATGATCACGCAGGACACAGAACTAGTACTCTATAAAAGGTTGCAACCGTCGGGAGAATATGACCAGGTCAGGATTGTCCGATTTAAAGAGACTAGTTGCTTGATGTCCGATATATGTTTCGTACGGGGCAGACACATCTCTAGCCCCAGGCCTAACATGTGATCATCCGATACTGGATCGATGTACACAATACTACGGTATACTACGCTTGATATAGATCTTATATTCCTATAAGAATATTTCTGGAGAATTGGGTAGGCATGGCGCTTTCCTAGAAGCCAACCTTGTCTTGTGAATCGGTAAAAACGTAGTACGAGGTACGTACGTGTTCAGATTATCCGACGACCGTATTTACTGCCAGATTATCCGGGGATCTCATGGGTCGCTTCCCGATAATCCACCGATGACGCACAACTTGCACTCTTGAATAATCTGGGATTATACAGAAGAGAGAGAAAATTAATCTAGGATTAATAACGGAGATATTTTATCCGGGATAAAATGTCGTCTAAAGAGAGAGAACGATTAATTTGGAATTAATCGATAAAATTATATATTCGATATATTAAACGAAATTAGATTTCGACGCGGAATTAAAATTAGATTTTCATTCGGGCAAACGAGTTAATTTAGAATTAATTCGTTAGCGACGTAAATAATAATTTCGCTAGCCATAATTATTCGATTGAATTAACGTCGCGACGTAAGCTCGGTATTTCGGAAATATCGAACCCGAATGCGTGAGTGCACGTGGGCCCACTTTCATTTGGAAACGTGTGGGGCCCACATGACACATGTCATATTATGCATTATTTAATTCTAATGCATTGCATGTAGATAGTGTACAATACACTCAATGGTTTTGCATGGAGTTTGAGTGTTTGACACTCTAAGCCATTGCATGTTTTGTGTCATAAGTTTATTATTAATTTAATAAATATTATGGCATAAATATAAATTGATTTTTGGTAAATCATTTTTAACTTAACACAATTTACATCTCTCTCAAAGTTCTCTCTTCTCTCACGCCCAAGGGGCCACAATACTCACTGTTTTTCATCACAAAAAACGTGACTTTGAGGGAAGCTAGAGTGGATTTTCATGGTGAAAATTCAAGTGCTAGCACACTTACAAGTCTTGCGAAGGTGGTAGGGAGGTTCGACCATGAGCCGGGATCCATCCGACGAAGCTAGGAGCTCCGTTTCTTCACTCAAATTTCTATTTTGCAGGGCAGTGGACTGACAGCACTTTGGCGTGAAGGGCAGTACGTTTTTGGCCTTGAGTCATCTTCAAATCGACATAACCGATCAATGTGAGTATTCCGCTACCTCCGTTGATGTATTCACGCCTGTTTTCATGACTTGTTTGATCTTGGGACCTTAGAATAAACCAACAATGGCATCATGAGCTAATGTTGCAAGCATGAATTTTGTAGGGTTTAAAATTTGGGTAATGTTTGTTGAGCATGATTTGAATAAATTGTTTGTTTGAGTATGCTTATAACATGTTTAAATTCATTTTGGTTGGACTAATTTGATGAAAAATGATTTGGAATTATTTTCCCCAAAATTAACACCTGGGCCGAATGTGTGTAGGATTTTTGGGATCTTGGATTTTTCATTATAATTCTTGGATGAGTTGTAATGGAGTAGGATGATGTTAATTTAAGATTGAATTGGATTTAATTTTACTTGAACAAAAACCCTAAATTCTATATGTTGGCCGAATGGTGCCTTTGCCCTAATGTCTTGGTGTTGTTTTGGTTTTGTGACATTGGATGTGTATAAAATCAAATGGATGGTGATTTAATGTCGATTGTAGGTTCGATTGGATCGAAACCGAATCGGACACAAAATCCCTCCTTGGCCGAGAGCATGAAAGCATGTAAATGGGTTTTTGATTTTTCATTTAGTGTGTTTGACATATGATAATGAATTGAATATGATTAATAAGACTAATTTGGTGTTTCAAAAATATTGATTTAGTCGATTAATCATGTAATGCCTTTAGGTAATTAAATTGCGTAATTGGTTTAGTGTAATTTAATTATTTAGGCTTAAATTGGATTTGGGCTTGAATTGTTGTAATTGGGCCTTTTGGGCTTGATTTATCAAGTTTGGTTTAGGCCAAGTGGATTGGATCCAATTGGGCCCAAACCTTAACCATAAAGCCCAATTGCGACTAATGAACCTTTAATGTTTAATTGGGCCTAATGGGCCGAAATTGATTTCTAAGGCATTTTGGGTGATTCCACTATTGGGCTTTGGTTGCCGAAGCCCATGCCTAAAGAAAATAATTGAAGCCCATTAGACTTAAATAAATTGACGTTGGACGTTAATCGGGCTTTGAGTCCCGACGCGATTGAATTTTGAATTTAAATCGTAAAGGTTTATTAAATAAAGTGTAATGTTTAATTTTGAATTGAATAATGAATTAGTATTAAATACATGTTAAATTTGATTTAATGATGTAGTTTAATTTAATTCATGAATTCGTACTTTGAGTACTTGTTCGCAAAAACGAGTTTGACTCGAACAAAATCAAATCGTTGTTTGAACATTGGATGTGTTGGAAATCTAATAACCATGTCCCAAGATCAAAACAAGCAAAATATATATAAGAATGAACTACATTGAAGTAATGGCGGAAACAATACTCACAAAAACGGAATGTGGATGCAATGGATGAAACAAATGTTGCTCCTTTGTGCAGTGGAGGATTCGGCCAAGCAGAAAAGAGAAGCTCCAAGCTTTAATTGATCCTTCCAAGCTCTAAGATGAGTTTCCCATAACACCTTGTATGATCCTTGATTGTGCTAGCCAAAGATGTGTTTTTTATGTTCCAAACAAACACAAATTCTTCAAGCTTTTGCAACAAAAACCTGAAAATGGAGAGCTGTGAAACTGTGACAGTTTCGGTAATTTGAGAGGGAGGAGAGATTTAATTTTTTTTGTTACAAAAATCAATTTATATTTATGTCATAATTATATTAAATAATAATATACTTATGACACAAACCATGCAAAGACTTAGAGTGTCTAACACTCAATTTCCATGCAATACCCTTGAGTGCTTTGTACACTATCTTCATGCAATTCATCTTGATTAAATAATGCAAATAATGACAAGTGTCATGTGGGCCCCACACGTTTCCAAATGAAAGTGGGCCCACGTGCACTCACGCGTTCGGGTTCGATATTTCCGAAAAATACCGAGCTTACGTCGCGACGTTAATTAAATCGAATTTAAATAAATAATTGCGCCTAGCGAAATTATTATTTACGTCGCTAACGAATTAATTCTAAATTAACTCGTTTGCCCGAATTTAAATCTAATTTCAATTTCGCGTCGAAATCGAATTCCGATTATTATATCGAATATAATAATTTTACGATTAATTCTAAATTAATCGTTCTCTCTTTATTTAGTACTTTATCCAAGATAAAGTCTCTCCGTAATTAATCCAAGATTAATCGATTTTGAATCATACGTCATTGGTGAATCTTCGGGAAGCGACCCAAGAGACCTCTAGATATGTTGGCAGTAAATCCGATTGTCGAACTATTCGAACACGTACCTACCTAGTACTACGTTTTTACCGATTTACAAGACAAGGTTAGCTTCTAGCAAAACGCTATGCCTACCCAATTCTCTAGAAATATTCTTACTGGAATATTAGATCTATAACAGGCGTAGTATACCGTAGTATAGTGTATATCGAACCAGTATCGGATGATCACATGTAAGGCCTGGGGCTGGATATGTGTATGCCCCGTACGATACACATA
>SKCR01010437.1:0-24624 GCA_019454045.1 Zanthoxylum bungeanum | reverse complement strand
GTAGGTGTATTTGGTCTTAACCTGAGACTTGCATCGCTAATAATTGCGACAATCATACGCTTTGGTTTTGGTCGTCCGGGACTTTAACAGGTTCTGTGTACGCCTCTTCTAGGTTTATTGAGAATTGTAGTGTATTAGGTGTGATGTCAAGACGAAAGTATCACTTCAGTCATATGGAGATGATGATCACGCAAGGATACAGAACTGGTTATCTATTATATTGCAACTGTCGGGATAATATGACAAGGTTATGATTATCCGATTCTAGAGACTAGTTGCTTGTGATCCGATATATACTTCATACGGGACAGACACTATTCCAGCCCCAAGCCTTGCATGTGACATCAGATACTGGATCGCAATACGCAATACTATGTATACTACGCCTGTTATAGATTATATATTCCTTAAAGAATATTTCTGGAGAATTGGGTAGGCACGGCGCTTTGCTAGAAGCCAACCATGTCTTGTAAATAGGTAGGAATATGGTACCGGGAACGCACGTGTTCAGATAGTCCGACGATCGGATTTACTGCCAAACATATGCAGGGATCTCATCGGTCGCTTCTCGAAGATTCACCGATGACGTATGACTCGAACAAAATTAATCTGGGATTAATTATGAGTGAGAGAAAATTAATCTGGGATTAATTACGGTAAGAATTTATCTGGGATAAAATTCGAATAGATGAGAGAGAACGATTAATTTGGAATTAATTGATTAAATAATATATTCAATATATTAAATGAAGTTACATTTCATAACATAATTAAAATTGGATTTTAATTCGGGCGAACAAATTAATTTAGAATTAATTCGCGAGCGACTTTAATAGTAATTTTTTCTAGGCATAATTATTTAAATTAAATTTGATTTAATTAAGTCAAAATGGAAAATACGTTAATTCGGAATTAACAAACTCGAGCCCGGAATGTGTTTGCGGGCCCACTCATATTTTGAATCAAGAGGGGCCCACCTCAAGTCACATCACTAGTCAAACATTTACCTTTATGGTGATGGAAGTTAATGTAGATTTGATGTTAACTTGTTAAATACATTACCTTGATTTGTGAGAGACCTTTTACCAACTTTGGATATTTGGTATATGTCTTTATTTTTTGAAAATCAAAATAAGTCAACACAACACTTCTCTCTCTCATTCCTTCACTTGGGCGTGAACCTAGGGTTCTTGTTTCTTGATTTTTGATTCAAAAATATTCATTGCTATCACATCAAGAGGTCTACAAATGTGATAGGGAAACATCCATTGAGTTTGGAATTCAAAACAACAAAGCTTGGAGCTAAACATACAATCAAATAGAGCTTGGAGCACTATATAAAGCTTGGAAATTTTTTTTATTCTCTACATCCACAAACCGATCAAAGTGAGTATAATTTCCGCTATCTTACTTTGTATATTCACATGTTTTATGCTTATTAGATCCTTGGCAATGTTCTTAGAGAACCCAAAAATGGTATCATGAGCCAAATTAAGCATGAAATATATTAGGGTTCATAATCTTGAATTTGGGTATTTTTGCTTGGAGCATGATTTAATCAAATTGAGTGTTTGGATATGCTTAGATTATGATAGCTTAGAGTTATGCATGATTAATTTGGAGAAAAATTGATTAGAAATTTTTTTCCTTATTACCCTAGCTTGGCTGAAAGTTTGACCCTATGTAGCTCATGGTGATTTTGAATTTTTAGACCATTGGATGTGTTTAAAATGCATGAGATATATTGATTTGTGATTTAATTAGATTGAAATCAAAATTGATGATAAAATGCATGAATTGCCGTGAGCCTTGTAAGCATGTTGGAGTTTGATTTTGCTTCAATTATGTTGGACATGAATTGATAATGATTAAGTAATTAAATTGGTGTTTTGGAAATTTTAATTTAAATAATTAATTATGGCTATACACTTTAATTAAATAAATTGTGATAGTTGGAATATTGGAATTTATTAATTGGGCTTAAATTTGGAATTGGGTTAAAATTGTTGTATTTGGGACTAATGGGCTTGGTTGGGTCAAGTTGGTTTAGGACAATTGGATTGGATCCAAATTGGGTCTAAAACCATACCATTAAGTCCAAATATAATAAATGGGCATTTAAATTATTAATTGGGCCTAATGGGCCAAAATTAATTTTATGGCAAATGGTGATTCCATATTGGGCTTTGGTTGCCAAAGTCCATGCCTTAAGAAATTAATTGAAAGCCCATTTGACTTTAATTAATTAACGTTGGATGTTAATTGGGCCTTTGAGACCCATTAAGATTGGATTTAGAATCTAAGTCGTAAAGACACATTAATAAAGTGTAATTATTTAATTTGAAATTAAATAAGAATTAGTATTGAATAAAAATTAAATTGGATTTAAAATGTAGTTCGATATAAGTCAAGAATTCGCACTTTGAGTAATTATTCTTAAACGAGTTGGACTCGCGCAAATCAAATCGTTGTTTGAACATTGGATGATGACTTAATTCAAAGATTAATTAATTGGATTAGATTGATTGAATAACATGCTTTGTGTGAATACATGGATGTATTGTATGAATAATGTATATCAGATGGATATTAGATGGGTGAGGGCAATTTTGGAAATTGTTGTAATAAATTTAGAATTTATTAAATTGGACCTGCGTGTCCAGCCTTTATCTCTTGACTTTTTGTAATTCTCTTCTCACCAATTCCCCTCAATGTTAATGAGGTTTCTTTATTGTATTATGTAATTGGGTAGAAGTTAGAATAGTGCTAGCCGGGGAGAGGAAATGGAGTGATTTTTTATAGGAAGAATTTGTGAGATATCCATCCGCATATCTGTAGGCACTGCATTTTTGCATATAAGTCCCGATGATGAGTCTCGTATGGAGACACTACCTCTTTGATTGTGAAAGCCGCGGGAAACGGACGTTGGAAGGGTAAAGTTGGAAATTGGAATTTTTGTTGGATTTAATTCAGTTGTTTGGCTTCGGTTGCTCGTTGGATCTCTGTTTCAAAGCTTATCCTCGGCCCAAAAACCCCAAAAACCACTTACCAAACCATAAACCGAACCTAAACACCTAAGCCTACCCAAAAACAAAAGCCCACGCCCAAGGAAGCCTAAGTCACGCCCATCACCTCTCTAATTAGGAATATACACATTTAACACATGCTTAAATCAAGTCAAATCCCTTCCTAATTAAAAGAAATCTCATGGATCCCTTTCCTAATCAAAGGCAATCATTATCCTAAATTAGAGAGATTTATTCCTTATGTGATACTAATTAGGAGATGTCACCATCAATTAGGAGATCTATTCCTATTTGAACTAGGATTACTTCCATCTCTTGCCTATAAAAAGAGGCCTTCACCCACCCTTCTCAACCCTGGCAATTACACAACATTCTCACGCAAATATCCCTGCCTTGCTTTTGTTCACGTACCCACAAATTACCCTGGCTTCACGCTAAAATACCTCAAAACCATCTTCACACCACTCACTGCCCGTTGCCTTCACCCACCTTCACAGGGAGAGAGCATTCACGCAAAATCCCCCTACACACCAGCCTCACCGCACGCACAAAACCCTCGTACACACAAACCTTCACTGCCGCCAATCTCTTTCACACACAAGCCACAAATCACGCAAACTGCCTCCCTCAAAGTCACGCATTAACCTTCAATGCTCAGCCACCTACTCCTTTTACCTAGCATCCATCAGCCCATCACGCCCCACGTGCCTTCATCAGCCCTTACAAATTCAGCCCACTCACCCACGTAGCAACTCCCACTCACAGCCTGCAGCACCATAAGCCTCATACTCACAAAGGTCCTTAAGTCCCTAGCCCTACGCCACCTGCACGCATTAAGTCCCTTGCCCATCACGCCAACTGCCCACTTTACGATTAAAGATTCCCTTCAATCCCACAACCTTCAAACATGCAAACCAGACCCCCAAAATTGCCAGCAACTGTCGCACATCCTCTCACCAAATAGCCCCACTGCACAGGCCAAAAAACTGCCCTTAAAGCCTTCTAAAACCGTAGCCCTTAAGCCCCTAAAAATGACACCAAAACAGTCCCTAAATTGACTTAAAACAGTGACCAGAAAATACAACGAAAACAACAGCGAAACAGAGTGAAAACAGCAGCCCGAACAGTGAAACAGTGAGGACGGACGTTGAGTTAGTGAACCGGAAGAGATGCGGATCATCTACCATTCCAACGGCCGTGTAACGCCTTTTTCTGAGATGACAAAAGAGGTTAGACCTGAGGGCACCTTTTTATTTATTATCTTTCTTTTATTTTTTTTATTTTAAAAATATTATTGCATGAGAGTCGTTTGAGGCATGATGTGATTGTTGGATGAGCGGAATATGTGTTCCCTTTTGTGGTAAATAAGATGGAAACCCATACGTAAATTCCGTAGCCGAATCTGAATGGACGGTATTGCGGTTTGTACTCGGGATACAATGCCACGTACCACTTAAGAGACACGTATTTCGTCTCATCCAAACTTGTGTTCGAGCATGATTTAGTCTAGTATGTTATTTATTTCTTAAGCATGATTTAGTTGTTTATTTTTAAGCATGAATTTACTTTGCGTTTAGAATTTGCATTATGTTTATGTTGTTATTTGTTTTCCTCATTATATAATTGAAGTATGTTCATGAGATTGCCGTGTGTTGTCGTGTGTTATGAGGACTTACTTTCAAGCATGCAAACTTAGATTAAGAGTTATTTTGTTGAAAGCGTATTAGATCTAGGTTACCGTTGAGCATATATGTTGAGTAGATTCGGTTAGTTTATTGCACAAATCATATCATCACAAGTGACATAAGTAATAGACCATTTCGAACCCAACGGTTTGAGGTCTTCCCTTGCGAGGGGTGAGTGCGGCCTTAAATCTCATTTTCCCGGGTCACACCGGGTGGCGACTCCATGTTATTTCTCCGGTTTAGTTCCCCACGGGCTATTCGGTACTCCCGACTAGGCCGCGAGCCTAGAACAACGTCGCCGATTTTTGTGTCCTACAATATCATTATTATTTTATTTATCGCTCCTTAATATGTTTTTAGAATGCATGCTTAAGGGTGTAAGATGAGACCTAATCAAAGATATTAAATTGGTTGCCAATTTATGCGAAAAACCCTCAACAAATATTAAGCGATTTCCTTCCATTGAATGGCTCTTTCTCAAGATCCAAGATTGGCATTGGTTTGTTGGCCAAAGTCAATATCAATGTTCATCGCGGATGTGTTTGAACTATGAAAGCTTTGTTCCATATCGCATGTCTTGGGCAAGTTGTGATTTGTTGGCCAAAGTCAAGGTGACTTCTTGTTCATCGACATGGATTACGAAGTTTTCCAAGGTCAATGGGTCTCACTTAACTAGAATCATTAAGCTTGTTGAGCCAAAGCCAAGGCTTAGTTGATTCAGAGGAAAAGGTTAGGAAAATATATTGGATATATTGGCATATATATTGTATATATGTTTCGAATTTTGAGGTTCACCTACCGGATGTAGGAGTTGGATGAGATCCAATTGATCTTAGAGATCTACCTAGTTAAATATCATACAATTTGTTGGCCAAAGTCAAGGTTGTGTGTTATTTAACGGGATCCTTGTTGGACAGTTATGGCCCATAGCATCACTATTTGTACAGATCATGGTGTTGTTGTACAAATTAACTATGTGATAAAGGAAATTGTTATTCTATCATTTGTAATTAGATTACCAAGATGTATAAATGATAGAAGGTCCATATGATTAGTTGCAGATTGATAAGATATGAGACAATATCAATCCATGAAGGTTTAATCATTAAATATCCCTAGTCGTAGTATTATCGATATTTGACATCGATAATGCGGAATAGACTAGTATTACACTTGTGCGCGTTGTGGGAGCATAACGACATAGTTCTCATATATTTGGGTATATGATACTCATGCAAGTGTAATATGAGGTTGTGTTTACCGATGGTACGGAAACAGCTTCGTTCTGGATAGACCCCTCGGAATTCCATTGGTAGTATGACTATGTGTCTATGGAAGTCCGAATCAGGGTAGGTGTATTTGGTCTTAACCTGAGTCTTGCATCGCTAATACTTGCGACAATCAATATACTTTGGTTTTGGTCGTCCAGGGTTTCAACAGGTTCTGTGTACACCTCTTCTGGGTATATTGAGAATCTTAGTGTATTGGGTGTGATGTCGAGATGGAAGTATCACTCCAGTCAAAGTGGAGATGATGATCACGTAGGATACGAAACTCGTTCTCTTATATGCTGCAGCCATCGGGATATTATTACTAGGTCATGTTTATCCGATTATAGAGACTAGTTACCAGAGATCCGATATGTGCTTCGTATGGGGCAGCCACATTTCCAGCCCCAGGCCTTGCACGTGACATCCGATACTGGATCGAGACACACTATACTACGTATACTATACCTGATATAGATCATATATTCTAGTAAGAATATTTCTAGAGAATTGGGTAGGCACGATGCTTTGCTAGAAGCCAACCATGTCTTGTAAATCGGTAAAAACGTAGTACTAGGTACGTACGTGTTCAGATAGTCCGACGACCGAATTTACTGCCAACATATCTAGGGATCTGATGGGTCGCTTCCCGAAGATTCACCGATGACGTATGACTCGCACTTTATTAATCTGAGATTAATTATAAGAGAGAGAAAATTAATCTGGGATTAATTACGGAGATATTTTATCTGGGATAAAATATTATTTAAAGAGAGAGAACAATTAATTTGGAATTAATCGATAAAATAATGTATTCGATACATTATAAGAAATTAGATTTGGCGAACGAGTTAATTTAGAATTAATTCGTTAGCGATGTGAATAGTAATTTTGCTAGGCATAATTATTTAATTACGTCACAACGGAAAATTCGTTAATTTGGAATTAGCGAACCCGAGCCCGGTAGTGTTTTTTGGCGCACTCACATTATGAATTTAAGTGGGGCCCACAAGTCACATCACGCGTCACATCACGCATCATTCATGTGATGGATGTCTTGTCACTTTGAGTGATTGACAACCAGTCACTATTCATGAGTGATGTGAGTTGTTGGATAGAATTAATTGCCAAATTTTTGCTCCAAAATTTGTTGACTTTTGGAAAGGCATTTACAACTTTTTGGATTTTGATTTTTGGGTATTAGGCTTTAGGAAAACCACAATACACACAACTCAACCTCTCTCTCTCTCTTATAGTTTCGGCCAAGGGGCCAAAACTTCTTCCTCGCTCATTTTCTTCACAAAAACCGTGAACAAGAAAAGTGAAAAGGAAAATTTATGGCAATTTTTCCTATGTTAGCACATGAAGAGTCATCATAAGATGATAGGGAAACCGACTTGTGAGCATGGAATCACCATTTGCAAAGCTTGGAGCTTGGAGCATCAATGGAGGACATCCATGGAGGTTGACTGAAAATGGAGGAGCACAAAGGAGCATCATTGCCGAGAGCTTCAAGGATTTTATTGTTCCTCGCATCGCCACATCTGATCAATGTAAGTATGATTCTGCCGTATTTCATCATTGTATTCACATGTGTTTCTTGCTTGAAATAGATCTTGGGACTTAATAGAAACCCAACAATGGTATCTTGAGCCATTTTGAGCATGAAACTAAGTTAGGGTAAATTTTGGGTAAATCAATTTGAGCATGATTTGATAAAATTAATTGATTGAGTATGCTTGAATGATGATGTATTGAAGTTGTATATGATCAATTTCATGAAATATGATTGGATCAATTTTTCCCCAATATGTGAGGCTTGGCCGAATGTATGCAATGCCCTAATGTCATGGTATTTTTTGTTTTTGATTCATTTGATGAGTTGGAATTGGACAAACATTGGGTATAATGTTGATTGTGGTTAATGGATTGAACCGAATAGAACAATAAAAAACCCCAAAATGCCGAGACTTTGAAGCATGAAAATAATGTGATTTTTTGATTCAAATTGTGACATATATTGATGATTAATGAGCATTAATAATTGAGTGAATTTAGTATTTTGGAAATGTTAATTTGGTTAATTAATTATGACATCACGTTTTAAATAATTAATTGTGAAAATTTGGAATTTGGTAAGTTAATTAATTGGGCCAAATTGGAATTGGGATTGTAAAGTTGTAATGGCTTTAATGGGCTGGTGGGCTAAGTTTGGTTTAGGCTAATTGGTTTGGATCCAATTGGGCCAAAACCTATCCATAAAGTCCAATTTACTAATGGACCTTAATTTAATTGGGCCTAATGGGCCTTAATTGGTTTCTTGGAAAATAAGGGTTGATTCCTTAAATAGGCTTTGGTATTTGGGTTTGACCCATATTAACCAAAAGTCCATGCCTTAGAAATTAATTAAAATCCTTTGGACTTAAATTTAAATTGACATTGGATGTTAATCGGGATTTGAGACCCGTAACATTAGATTTGGAAGTCTAAGTCGTAAGGCACATTAAAAAGTGTAATTATTAATTTGGAATTTAAATACAATGAATAGTATTAAAACAAAAATTGAATTGGTTTTAATTTGTAGTTTAGTATAATTCAATCAAAGAATTCGTACTTTGAGTATTATTCACAAAACGAGTTTGACTCGCGCAAAATCAAATCGTTGTGTGAACATTGGATGGTCATTATTTATTAGATTAATATTTGTGGATAGATTGATTGATAACATGCTTTCGTGTGTGTGGTTTCTATATATGTCCCAAGAAAGATTAAGCATATGAAATATAAAAATGAATATATATGAACTTTGAAGTATGGCGGAATCATACTTACAATGCTTTGTGATGAAGAAAATCAAATCCATGGAAGCTCCAAGGTTGGTTGATTCGGCCAAGAGGAGAAGAGGTGGAAAGCTCCAAGCTTTGTGTATTCCAAGCTCTTTGATGGTTTCCCTATCACCTCTTTTGATCCCTTGAAGGTGCTAGCCTTGCATGTGAATAGATGTTCCAAACAACCACAATATCTTCAAGCTTTTGCAACAAAATGAAGAAAATGGAGACCCCAAAACTGTATTCAGGTTTCGGCATTGAGAGAGAGAAGAGAGTTTTTGTTAATTAATTTTTGTTACCAAAAATCAATTTATATTTATGCCATAATGTTTATTAAATTAATAAAAAATTATGACACCAACCATGCAATGGCTTAGAGTGTCAAACACTCAAACTCCATGCAATACATTGAGTGTATTGTACACTATCACCATGCAATGCATTATCAATAAAATAATACATATAATGACATGTGTCATGTGGGCCCCACACGTTTCCAAATGAAAGTGGGCCCACGTGCACTCACGCGTTCGGGTTCGATATTTCCGAAATACCGAACTTACGTCGCGACGTTAATTAAATCGAATTTAAATAAATAATTGCGCCTAGCGAAATTATTATTTACGTCGCTAACGAATTAATTCTAAATTAACTCGTATGCCCGAATTAAAATCTAATTTTAATTTCGCGTCGAAATCGAATTTCGATATTATATCGAATATAATAATTTTATCGAATTATAATATTTTATCGATTAATTCCAAATTAATCGTTCTCTCTTAAAAAGCACTTTTCCGAGATAAAGTTTCTCCGCAATTAATCCAAGATTAATTAAGTCCGAATCAAATATCATAGGTGAATCTTCAGGAAGCGACCCAAGAGATCTCCGGATATGTTGGCAGTAAATACGGTCGTCGGATAATCCGAACACGTACGTACCTCGTACTACGTTCTTACCGATTCACAAGACAAGGTTGGCTTCTAGCAAAGCGCCATGCCTACCCAATTCTCCAGAAATATTCTTATAGGAATATAAGATCTATATCAAGCGTAGTATACCGTAGTATTGCGTACATCGATCCAGTATCGGATGATCACATGTTAGGCCTGGGGCTGGAGATGTGTCTGCCCCGTACGAAACATATATCGGACATCAAGCAACTAGTCTCTTTAAATCGGACAATCCTGACCTGGTCATATTGTCCCGACGGTTGCAACCTTTTATAGAGTACTAGTTCTGTGTCCTGCGTGATCATCACCTCCATATGTCTGAAGCGATACTTCCATCTCGACATCACATCCAGTACACTACGATTCTCGATAAACCCAGAAGAGGTGTACACAGAACCGGTTAAGGTCCCCAACCACCAAAACCAAAGTTTACCGATTGTCGCAAGTACTAGCGATGTAAGTCTCAGGTTAAGACCATATACACCTACCCTGATGCGGCCTCCCATAGACACGCAGACATACTACCAATGGGATTCCGCGGGGTCTATCCAGAGCGAAGCTGTTTTCCGTACCATCGGTAAAAACACAACCTCCTATCGCACTTGCAAGTATCCAATACTTAAATATATGAGAACTATGCCGTTGTGCCCTCACAACGTGCACAAGCGCAATACTAGTCTATTCCGCATTATCGATGTCCGATCTCGATAATACTCCGACTAGGGATATTTAATGATTAAACCTTTATGGATTGATACTGTCTCATATCATCTCAATCCGGTATTAATCATATGGACTTTCGCCATTTATATATCAAAGTAAATAATATTACAAAACGGCAAAAGGCAATTTCATTATCACATAGTTAATTTTGTACAATAATACAATATCATTTACAAACAGTGACGCTATGGGACATAATGTCTAACAATCTCCCACTTGGCCTATAGCCAGTCACTCAAGCATCTAATACCCGAACTATGTATGTGTCGTTCAAAAACTTGCTGAAGAACAGCCTTCGTCAGCGGATCTGCAATGTTGTCATCTGATGTGACCTTCTCGACCTTTACATCGCCACGATGTATAATCTCCCGAATCAGATGGTAACGTCGAAGAACATGCTTGGACCGTTGATGAGACCTTGGTTCCTTAGCCTGTGCTATAGCCCCGTTATTGTCACAATACAATGGAACGGGCTCAGCTGCTAACGGAACTACTCCTAATCCGATTAGGAACTTTCGGATCCAAACTGCCTCCTTTGCTGCTTCAGATGCAGCGATGTACTCCGCTTCTGTTGTTGAATCGGCAACAGTATCTTGCTTGGAAGATTTCCAGCTCACTGCTCCGTTATTCAAACAAAAAATGTACCCGGATTGCGACTTGTAGTCATCCTTGTCGGTTTGGAAACTTGCATCGGTATACCCAGATACCGCAAGTTCTCCACCTCCATAAATTAAGAAAGCATCCTTAGTTCGTTTAAGATACTTAAGGATATTCTTAACTGCTATCCAGTGACCTTCACCTGGATCGGCCTGATAGCGACTGCACATGCTCAAAGCATATGAGACATCAGGTCGTGTACATATCATGGCATACATGATCGATCCGACTGCCGAGGCGAACGGTATCCGACTCATGTTGTCTCTCTCTTCCTGAGTCTTAGGACACATGTCCTTAGACAGAGAGGTACCACGTACCATTGGAACCAATCCCCTCTTGGATTGTTCCATGTTGAATCGCTTCAACACTTTATCAATGTATGTACTCTGGGAGAGTCCAAGCAGCTTTCTAGATCTATCCCTGTAGATCTTTATTCCAAGAATAAAGGCTGCTTCTCCCAGATCTTTCATGGAGAATTTTAATGAAAGCCAAGCTTTCACCGACGTTAGCATGGGAATGTCATTGCCTATAAGCAATACGTCGTCGACATAAAGGACAATAAAAGTAAGTGCTCTCCCACTAACCTTCTTGTATACACAAGGGTCATCTGCGTTTTGCACGAAATCATATTCTTTTATGATCTCATCAAAACGCTGATTCCATGACCGTGATGCTTGCTTCAATCCATAAATGGATCGATTTAACTTACAAACCTTGTTTGCAAGTCTAGGTACGATAAAACCGTCAGGCTGTTGCATATAAACATCCTCCAAAAGGTTTCCGTTAAGGAAAGCGGTTTTAACGTCCATCTGCCATATCTCGTAGTCGAAATATGCAGCTATTGCAAGCATTATCCGAATGGATTTAATCATGGCAACGGGTGAAGGTTTCGTCATAATCAATACCATATTGTTGACGATACCCCTTCGCTACAAGCCTAGCTTTGTACGTTTGTACGTTGCCATCCATGTCGGTCTTCTTCTTGAAGATCCATCTGCATCCAATAGGCTTTACGCCTTCTGGTGCATCAACCAGTGTCCAAACTTGGTTGGCGTACATGGAATCCATCTCGGACTTCATGGCTTCTTGCCATAAAGCGGAATCGATATTTTGTATCGCTTCCTCATACGTAGCCGGCTCATTATCCTCAATAAGATTAATATCTACATGAGGTGAGATCAGGAACCCATACCTCTCAGGTACTGTTCTGACTCTCTCCGACCTACGCGGTCCTTGTGTATGTGAAGTTTGTGGTACAGACTCATCCCGGACGGTCTGTTCTTGTTCCGTCGTTGATTCATTGCCAGGAACAGTATCACTACGATCTTCATCGAGTTCTACTTTCCTCCCACTTACCACTGCATTTAAAAAATCCTTCTCAAGGAAAAATGCTTGTAGAGCAACAAATACTTTGTTCTCTTGTGGGTGATAGAAGTAATATCCTTTGGTTTCCCTAGGATATCCTACGAAAAGGCATTTATCAGATTTGGGTTCAAGTTTGGTACCTTCCAAACGTTTAACATATGCCCAGCATCCCCAAATCTTCAGGAAAGAGAAACCTGGTTTCCTTCCTGTCCATATCTCATATGGAGTCTGTTCAACAGACTTCGACGGTACCTTATTCAAAATAAGTATAGCACTGTTTAATGCGTATCCCCAGAAGGATATTGGTAGCTCAGTGCGACTCATCATTGACCTTACCATGTCCAACAAGGTGCGGTTTCTCCGTTCGGACACACCGTTTAATTGCGGTGTTCCAGGAGGAGTCCACTGTGAAAGAATACCATATTCTTTCAAGTAATCTTGAAACTCATAACTTAAGTATTCGCCACCACGGTCTGACCGTAATGTCTTAATACTCTTCCCTGTTTGTTTCTCCACTTCGTGTCGAAACTCTTTGAATTTCTCAAAAGTTTCCGACTTGTGTCTCATAAGATACACATAACCGTAACGAGATGCATCATCTGTAAAGGTTACGAAGTAGTGAAATCCACCTCTAGCCTGGCTAGACATGGGCCCGCATACGTCAGTATGAACGAGAGCTAACAGTTCTGTGGCACGTTCACCTTTACCGCTAAAAGGTGATTTAGGCATTTTGCCTAAAAGACAAGATTCGCAGACGTCATATGAATTGGGATCAAATTCGTCCAAGTACCCACTCTTCGAAAGTGTGGATATGCGAGTCTTGTTGATGTGTCCTAGACGACAATGCCACATATAAGCTTCATCTTTTAGATTACTCCTTTTGAGCCTTTTGTTTGTCATTTTAGGAGATTCATTTATATTCAAAATATAAAGACCGTTATTTGCAACAGCTGTGCAAATTTCTGCATCATTTTTATATAAATAACACCCAGTGTTTCTAAATACAAAAGTGTAACCCTGCTGGGTTAACAAGGATACAGATATAATATTCCTAGTTAAACTAGGTACAAAATAACAGTTCAAAAGTTTAAGTACATGCCCTGAGGGCAGTTCTAAAACAAAAGTCCCTACGGCCAAAACAGCAACTGGTGTTCCGTTTCCGACCCGTAGATCCATCTCCCCTGACGCCAGCACCCTGCTATCATGCAGATCCTGCACATCAGTACAAATATGAGCACCACAACCAGAATCAAAAATCCAATTTTTAAAACTAGAAGTATTCATATTTATCTCAATAACAAACATACCAGAGGCGATAGCCTTGCCAGCCTTGATATCCTCCCTCTGCCACAATGCTCATTCGGCAGTCACGTTTCCAGTGACCCCTCTTGCCGCAGTTGAGGCAGATGTCGCGAGATTTGTCCTTTGGCTTCCTAGAAGCCACTGTCAACTTGCCTTTGCCCTTGTTCTTGAACTTCTTCTTCCTCGCACCTCCAATTGCCTTGGGCCCAGCCTTTGGCGCATGAGAGGTCGATGCATAATGCGCCTCGCGCTTGCTCCCCTTTAGGAGTTCCCTTTCGGACTCCTTCAATACGGATAACAGCTCTCCAAGAGTGTCATCTGTATCCATCAACTTGTAGTTGATTATGATTTGTTTCCAAGTATCAGGAAGTGACTGCAAGATCATATCTATAGTCAGCTCAGCCTCCAAGACTATTCCCATATTGGCCAACTCATCAATATCGGCGATCATTTGAGTCCCGTGGGCCTCAACTGATGCGCCGTCTGTCATCCGGGAGCGGAAGAGTTTCCTTACTAGCTCGTACCTCTTCATCCGCTTATTGGTGCGGTGAAGATCACGCAATCTTGCCATCATGTTATAGGGATCCAAGTCCCTGTACTGGCGTCTGAAATGCTGGGTCATTGCAGCTAGCATAACTGACTGAGCTTGGTCACAATCGTCACTATGAGTCTTCCATAACTCTAGCTCCAGTGGCTCAGTGGGTTTAGGCGGGAGAGGTCTCTGAATAGTATACAGTACCCTCTCAGCCCCAAGCACTATCTTGAGGTTCATTTCCCAGTCGGCAAAGTTTGTCCCTTTGAAGACATTATCGCCCATGATTATGTCGCGGATATTACCTTTGCCAATCATCTTGACAACTATAGTCCAACTATAAAGTCAACGATGTTATGGGTACAGTCAAACTGTTACAAGTAAAATAACAATATATTAGTCCAACTAATTATTTAAAATATTGACGAAATAATTTTGAAAGACGCGTAAGGCTAAGTATCTGAATGAAATTGCAAATTCAATAATAGCCTCCCACTATTTTCTTCAAGTTTCTAACCCTCTGTAGAGAACTCGGGAAATCGAATTTCCTAGTGGGCTAGGATCCCGTTAAATAACACACAACCTTGACTTTGGCCAATAAAAATTGTATGCTATTTAACTTAGGTAGATCTCCATGATCAATTGGATCTCATCCAATTCCTAGATCCGGTTAGGTGGACATCCAAGTCCGAAACATATGTATAATGCCAATGTAACCATTACATTTTCCTAACCCTATCCTCCGAATCATCTAGGCCTTGGCTTTGGCCAAAAACAAACCTAATGATTCCAGTTAAGCGGGACCCATTGACGAGGAAAGTTTCGTAATCAATGTCATTGGACAAAAAGTGATCTTGACTTTGGCCAATAAAAATCACGATTTGGACAAGACACCGATATGCAACAAAACTCTCATGATTCAAGTACATCCTTGATTGACAAAGGTCTTGACTTTGGTCAAAAACAAACCAATGCCAACTTCGGATCTTGAACAAGAACCATTCAATGGAAGGATATTTGCTTAATATAATTGAGGGATTTTCGCGTAATGGCAACCAATTTATTTATCTTTGTTAGGTCTCATCATCATACACCCTTAAGCATGCTTCTAAAACATCATAAAGCGCGTAAAGTAAATTAATAGTGATATGCGGATGGATATATAAACAACTTGTTCCTAGAACAAATCACTCCCTTTCCTCTCCCCGCTAGCACTATTCTACTACTACCCAATTACATAATACAATAAGAGAAACCTCATTTACATTGAGGGGAATTAGGTGAGAAGAGAATACAAAGAGATAAAGAGATAAGGCTGGACACGCAGGTCCAATTTTAAATTCCAAATTTACAATAATTTCTAAAATTACCCTTTCCCTTCTAATATCCATCCGATATACACTATTCATTCATCACATACATATATATTCAAACAAGACATGCTTTTACAACCAATCTAATCCAATTAATTAGTCTTTGTTAAGTGATCATCCAATGTTCAAACAACGGTTTGATTTTGCGCGAGTCCAACTCGATTGAGAATAAGTACATAAGGTACGAATTCGCGAATTATATCGAACTACTTATTAAATCTAATTAATTCGTATTCAATACTAATTCAATTATTTAATTCCAAATTAAATGTTTACACTTTTAATGTGCTTTAAAGACTTAGATTCTAAATCTAATTCTATTGGGTCTCAAAGCCCAACTAACATCCAATGTTTAATTTAATTCAAGTCAAATGGGCTTTCAATTGATTTATTAAGGCTTGGGCTTTGGTCAATGTGGGTCAAACCCAATTACCAAGCCCAAATAAGGAATCACCCTTAAATGCCATAAAACCAATTTTAAGCCCATAAGGCCCAATTAAATTATTAAAGCCCATTATATTATATTTGGACTTAATGGAGTGATTTAGGCCCAAATTGGATCCAATCCTTTTGGCCCAAATCTACTTGGTCCAACCAAGCCCATTATGCCCAAATACAATATTAAAAGCCCAATTCACCAATTAAGCCCATTAATAAAATTTAATATTCCAAAATTAAAGTCCAATTAATTAAAGTGTAATACCAAGATTAATACATTAAACCAAATATTTCAAAAATACCCATTTAATTTATTAATCATGTATTGTTCAAAATAAGTCCAACATTATTTACAACAAAAATCAACTCCTTTTCATGTCCTTGTACATTCGGCCAAGGTGAGTTTTTGGTCGATTGTTTTTCAATCCGATTGAATTACTAATCTACGTCCCGTATACGTTCTAAGTCATCCAATGATCTTAAACACAAAAAATTCCAAAAATCCAATGTAACATCACATTCGGCCAAGGTTAAATTTTTGGGGAAAAATCATCCAATGCATTTTTCATAAAATTGATTCATATTACATCATTCTATATACATGTAAGCATACTCATTCATCAAATTTCACAAGAACATGCTTCAATCAATTTTACCCAAATTTTAACCTAATATTTCATGCTTAAACCAGCTCAATGATACCATTGTTGGTTTCTATAATATGTCCCAAGGAAAGATTAAGCATATGAAATAAACAATGAATATATATTAAACTTGAAGTATGGCGGAATCATACTTAAAATGCTTTGTGATGAAGAAAATCAAACCAAATGGAAGCTCCAAGTGTTTGGATGATTCGGCCAAGAGGAGAAGAGGTGGAAAGCTCCAAGCTTTGTGTATTCCAAGCTCTATGATGGTTTCCCTATCACCTCTTTTGATCCCTGAAGGTGCTAGCCTTGCATGTGAATAGATGTTCCAAACAACCACAATATCTTCAAGCTTTTGCAACAAAAATGAAGAAAATGGAGACCCCAAAACTGTTTTAGGTTTCGGCATTTAGAGAGAGAAGGAGTTTTTGTTTAATTAATTTTTGTTACCAAAAATCAATTTATATTTATGCCATAATATTTATTAAATTAATAATAAAATATGACACCAACCATGCAATGGCTTAGAGTGTCAAACACTCAAACTCCATGCAATAATTGAGTGTATTGTACACTATCACCATGCAATGCATTATCAATAAAATAATACATATAATGACATGTGTCATGTGGGCCCCACACGTTTCCAATGAAAGTGGGCCCACGTGCACTCACGCGTTCGGGTTCGATATTTCCGAAATACCGAACTTACGTCGCGACGTTAATTAAATCGAATTTAAATAAATAATTCGCCTAGCGAAATTATTATTTACGTCGCTAACGAATTAATTCTAAATTAACTCGTATGCCCGAATTAAAATCTAATTTTAATTTCGCGTCGAAATCGAATTTCGATTATTATATCGAATATAATAATTTTATCGATTAATTCCAAATTAATCGTTCTCTCTCTAAATAAGGCACTTTATCCGAGATAAGTTTCTCCGCAATTAATCCAAGATTAATTAAGTCCGAAATCAATATCATAGGTGAATCTTCAGGAAGCGACCCAAGAGATCTCCGGATATGTTGGCAGTAAATACGGTCGTCGGATAATCCGAACACGTACGTACCTCGTACTACGTTCTTACCGATTCACAAGACAAGGTTGGCTTCTAGCAAAGCGCCATGCCTACCCAATTCTCCAGAAATATTCTTATAGGAATATAAGATCTATATCAAGCGTAGTATACCGTAGTATTGCGTACATCGATCCAGTATCGGATGATCACATGTTAGGCCTGGGGCTGGAGATGTGTCTGCCCCGTACGAAACATATATCGGACATCAAGCAACTAGTCTCTTTAAATCGGACAATCCTGACCTGGTCATATTGTCCCGACGGTTGCAACCTTTTATAGAGTACTAGTTCTGTGTCCTGCGTGATCATCACCTCCATATGTCTGAAGCGAAGCGATACCATCTCGACATCACATCCAGTACACTACGATTCTCGATAAACCCAGAAGAGGTGTACACAGAACCGGTTAAGGTCCCCAACCACCAAAACCAAAGTTTACCGATTGTCGCAAGTACTAGCGATGTAAGTCTCAGGTTAAGACCATATACACCTACCCTGATGCGGCCTCCCATAGACACGCAGACATACTACCAATGGGATTCCGCGGGGTCTATCCAGAGCGAAGCTGTTTTCCGTACCATCGGTAAAACACAACCTCCTATCGCACTTGCATAAGTATCCAATACTTAAATATATGAGAACTATGCCGTTGTGCCCTCACAACGTGCACAAGCGCAATACTAGTCTATTCCGCATTATCGATGTCCGATCTCGATAATACTCCGACTAGGGATATTTAATGATTAAACCTTTATGGATTGATACTGTCTCATATCATCTCAATCCGGTATTAATCATATGGACTTTCGCCATTTATATATCAAAGTAAATAATATTACAAAAGGCAAAAGGCAATTTCATTATCACATAGTTAATTTTGTACAATAATACAATATCATTTACAAACAGTGACGCTATGGGACATAATGTCTAACAGTGTGAATACATGGATGTGATGTATGAATAATGTATATCAGATGGATATTAGATGGGTGAGGGGAATTTTGGAAATTTTTGTAATAAATTAGAATTTTATTAATTGGACCTGCGTGTCCAGCATATTACCTCTTGACTCAGTGTATTTCTCTTCTCATCTATTCCCCTCAATGTAAATGAGGTTTCTTTAGAAGTGTTATGTAATAAGGTAGAAGTAAACTTGTGCTAGCGGGAGAGAGAGGAAATAGAGAGATTTGTTCTAGGAACACATGTTTAAATATCCATCCGCATATCATTATTAAATTTATTTACGCGCCTTATTATTGTGTTAGAATGCATGTTTAAAGGTGTATGATGATGAGACCTAACAAAGATACTTAATTGGTGCCAATTACGCGAAAAACCCTACTACATATTAAGCGTTTTTCCTTCCATTTAGTGATTCTTACTCAAGATCCAAGACTGGCACTGGTTTGTTGGCCAAAGTCAAGACCTTTGTCCGTCGCGGATGTGTTTGAATCATGAAGGCTTTGTTCCATATCGGTGTCTTGTCCAAGTGTGTGATTTGTTGGCCAAAGTCAGATCATTTCTTGTCCATCGACATTGATTATGAAGCTTTCCAAGATCAATGGGTTCCGCTTAACTGGGATCACTAACTTTGTTGTGCCAAAGCCAAGGCTTGTTGATTCAGAGGAAAAAGGTTAGGCAATATATTGGATATATTGGCATATATAAGATATATGTTTCGGACTTGGATGTCCACCTACTGGCTCTAGGAATTAGATAGGATCCAGTTGATCTTAGAGATCTACCTAGTTAATTATCATACAATTTGTTGGCCAAGTCAAGATTGGTGTATTTAAAGGGGATCCTGCCCACTAGGAAATAAGGTTTCCGAGTACTCACAGAGGGTTAGAGGCTCGCCGAAAATTAGTGGGAGGCAAGTAGTAAATTTGCAATATTCGTTTAGTTACTTGCCATACATGCTCATTTCAATTTTTCTTCAATATAAATTAATATATTAGTGGACTATATTTAATGTTGTTTTAATTAAACAGTTGGACTGTATTCAAACTATTTCATTTATAGTTGATTATATAATTGGATTATAGTAATCAATAAATTGAATGAATTAACTAATTTGAATTATAGTTGATTTTATAATTGGATTATAGTAATCAATATAATTGAATTAATCAATTAAATTATAGTTGATTATATAGTTGGCTATAGTAATCATTATAATCAATAGTACCTAAAATCGTTGATTAAATAGTTGGACTATTAGAATCAAGATATTGAAAGATTAGTGGTTAAAAACATAATCCTGGGTGAAAATGTATTTAAACGACTTTAATTTTCAAATTGGGAATAAAATCTCAGGATAGTCCTAGAGGCCGAGTAGTTACTTTATTTGATAAAGTGACGTCTCGAGCCTAAGCCTGGAGTTAAGCAAATAGTAGAACATGATATTTGGAATATTCATGTGATGATAACTTTAGTGCTTAATCCATTAAGCTTGCTAAATAGACTCCTTAATTTCTTAATCATAACTAAGGATTAGACCCTTATAGTATGATAATGAAATTGAAGGATCTTCATAGATCTATCATTAGATCTTAGAAGTACTGAATTGCAATAGTAAACTCTTAGAGAGTTAATGGCTATTCTCAATGAGACAAAGCCAAAGTTTGCAATAAGGCAAGAAGCGCAAGACGCATCTTACTTCGACATTCCAGAAGGCCAAGGCTTGGCCGAAGGCTTCTAGGGTGTGGAAAATGGGCAAAGGCAAAGTCATTATAATCTTTTGGGAAGACAAATGACATATCCCAAAATGTCTGCCTAAACTGTGGCAAACGGAGTCACTGGAAGCGTGACTGCCGTATGGACAAGGCAGACTTGAAGGAAGTGAAGACGGTGCAAGGCTCTGACTTCAAATATGTTTTTCATAAACATGTTCATTACTTGTATTAAAATTGGATTTTAGATACTGCGTGTGGTACATAAAATATGTACCGGAGTGCAGAATTTGCTATGAGCATGATATTGACTTCAGATGAGATCTATCTGCGAATTGAGAACAGGACGAAAGTCACTACTTTAACCGTAGAAACCTAAGTTTAGGAACTACCCGTCGGGTGTGTACTTAAATTAGGAAATTGTTATAATGTAATTAGTTTGACTAGAAACATTATCTCTACATCAGAGTATAATCCGTTGCGGATATACCTTTATATTCTAGAACACTAAGTGTTTTATTTTATAAAGATTATATTGACATAAACACATTAGATGTGAATAACAGTATTTATATTTTGAATATAAATAAATCTCATACATATGACATGACAAACTAATAGCTCAAACTGAGTAATCAGTTGAGACTTAATTGTGGCATTATTGTCTGAGACACAATTAAACAAGACTCGTATATCCACACTTTTGAATAGTGGATACTAGGACGGATTTGATTCCATTCAAATAAAGTATACGAATCTAGTTTATTAGGCAAAATGCCTAAAACACTTCTTACTTGGTAAAAGTGCAAATGCCATCGATCTGTCAGCCCTCAATCATAGTGACGTAAGTGGGCCATGTCTAGCTAGGCTAGAGGTGGATATGAATGTTTCGTGACCTTTACGGATGTGGCATCGCGTTATGGTTATGTGTTTCTTTTGAAACACGAATTGGAAACTTTTGATGAAATCAAAGAGTTTCGACACGAAGTAGACAAACAGATCGGCTAAAGTATTAAACCATCACGGTTAGACCATGATGAAAATACTTAAGCAATAAGTTTCTCATATACATGAAAGAGTATAGTATTCTTTCAATGAGGACTCCTCCCGGAACACGTCAATTTGAGGTCTTTGTGTCTGAAAGGGAGAAGAAACCAATTTTGTTGGACATGATAAGGTTAATCATGAGTCACTCTGAGCTACCATTTCCTTCAAGGGATAAGCTTTAAACAGTGCAAAACTTTTTTGAATAAGGTTCCATAAAAATCTGTTAGACAGACTTCATATTAGATATGACCAGGAAAGAAAACGGGTTTTCCATTCATGTAGATTTGGGAATGCTAGGCATATGTTTGGATGATACCAAACTAGAACCCCAAATCGGATAAGTGCCTAAGTTGTGGGTTATCCAAGGGAAACCAAAGTATAGTACTTATACAACTCACTAGAGAACAAATTAATTGTTGCTCGCCATGCGGTTTTCCTAAGAGGAATACCATATGCAGTGGTAAGTGGGAGGATAGTAAAACTCGATGAAAATTGGAGTATACTGTTCAGGACCGAGTCCTTAATGGAACACAAATAGTTCATCAAGGATGAAACTATGCCAATAATCTTCGAATACACAAGAACCGCGTAAGTCGGAGAGAGTCAGAAAATAACCTGGGGTATGGGTTTCTGATCTCACCTCATAAAGATGTCAATCTTATTGAGTTATAAGATATGACTACGTATGAGGAAGTGATACAAGGTATCGACTCCCTATTATAGCAAAGTGTCATGATGTCCGAAATGGATTCCATGTATACCAACTAAGTTTGGACACTAGTTGATGTACCGGAAGGCATTATGCCTATTGGTACTATATCAGTCTTCAAGGAAGACATACATGGAAGGCAACATACCTACGTACTAAGCTAGGCTTGTAGCGAAAAGGTATCGTTATCAATATTGTGTCGATTACGACGAAACCTTTTACCTGTTGCCATGGTTAAATCCATTTGGATAATGCTTGATAATGCTGTATATTTCATTCATGAAATATGGAAGCAGAATGCCAAAACCGCTTTCCTTAACCGAAACCTTTTGGAGGATGTTTATAACATCCTGACGATTTTCTCATACCAAAACTAGCAAACAAGGTTTGCAGGTTATTCGATCCATTTATGGATTGAAGCGAGCATTGTGTTCTTGGAATTATCGTTTTGATGTAATAATAATGGTGTATGATTTAATTCAAAAATAGAAATGATTCTTGTGTATATAAGGAGGTTAGTGGGAGCGCACTGACAGTGAATGTCCTATATAATGATGATATGTCATTTCTTGGAAATAATATTCCCATAATAAAATCGGTGAAAGCTTGGCTTTCATGAAAATTCTCCGTAGAATTCTTGGGAGAAACAACCTTTATTATATGAATAAAGATCTACTGGGATAGATTTAAAGTTGTTGGCACTCTCCAAGAACTTGTACATTGAAAAGTGTACGCGACCTGGTGTCTCATACGCTTTGAGCATATGGAGTCACAATCAGGCCAATCCAAGTGATAGTCATTGGATTAAAGTTAAGAACATCCTTTAGTATCTTAGATGATCTAAGGATGATGTCTCATACTATGGAGAAGGAGAAATTGAAGTGATTGGGTTCACTACTGCAAGTTTTCTAACCGAAAAAAATGACTATAAGTCGTAATAATGGTACTATAAAGTTTGAATAACGGAACAGTGAGTTGGAAATCTTCCAAGCAAGATACTGTTACGAATAAACAACAAAAGTGGATTATTGCTGCAGCTGAGGCGGCAATAGAAGCCTTCTGGATTGATAATAATCCTAATCAGATTATGAGTAGTTCTGTTACCAGATGAGCTAGGCTACAGCACAGGCTAAAGAATTAATGGTCTTATCAACGATCCAAATATATACTTCATATATTCATCCGATTCGTTCAGATCATACATCGTGGCGATTTGATGATCGAATAAATCGCATCAGACGATAATCATGCAAATCCGCTGACGAAAGCATTTCCTCAGCAGAAGTTTCAGTGAACCGTACATAGTTTGGGTGTAGGACACTTGAGTGATTAGCTATAGGCCAAGTGGGAGATTGTTGGACAGTTATGGCCAATATCATCACTATTTGTACAGATCATGGTGTTGTTGTAGAAATTAACTATGTCACAAAGGAAATTGCTCTTCTATCATTTGTAATTAGATTACCAAGATGTATAAATAATAGAAGGTCCACATGATTAGTTCCGGATTGATAAGATATGAGACAGTATCAATCCATGAAGGTTTAATCATTAAATATCCCTAGTCATAGTATTATCGAGATTGGATATCGATAATGCGGAATAGACTAGTATTACACTTGTGCGCGTTGTGGGAGCATAACGGCATAGTTCTCATATATTTGGGAATAAGATACTCATGCAAGTGTAATAGGAGGTTGTGTTTACCGATGGTCGGAAACAGCTTCGCTCTGGATAGACCCTCAGAATTCCATTGGTAGTATGACTATGTGTCTATGGAAGTCCGAATCAGGGTAGGTGTATTTGGTCTTAACCTGAGACTTGCACCGCTAATACTTGCGACAATCAATATACTTTGTTTTGGTCGTCCGGGCTTTAATAGGTTATGTGTACGCCTCTTCCGGGTATATTGAGAATCGTAGTGTATTGGGTGTGATGTCGAGATGGAAGTACCACTCCAGTCATAGTGGGATGATGATCACGTAGGAAACGGAACTCGTTCTCTTATATACTGCAGCTATCGGGATATTATGACTAGGTCAGGTTTATCCGATTATGAGAGACTAGTTACCAGAGATCCGATATGTGCTTCGCACGGGGCAGACACCATTTCCAGCCCCAGGCCTTGCACGTGACATCCGATACTGGATCGAGATACACAATACTACGTATACACGCCTGATATAGATCACATATTCCAGTAAGAATATTTCTGGAGAATTGGGTAGGCACGGTGCTTTGTTAGAAGCCAACCATGTCTTGTAAATTGGTAAAAACGTAGTACTAGGTACATATGTTGGATAAAATGACCCATAGC
>SKCR01010436.1:0-22535 GCA_019454045.1 Zanthoxylum bungeanum | reverse complement strand
TATAGTAATAAAGGTGGATGTTACAAAAATTAAAGAAAAAATATTACTATTGTGTGGAGGCTAGGGTTTTGTTTTATTTTGTGAAATTAAAGCCCTAAATATAAAAAGGAAAATATGATTTTTCTTTTAGATGATTCTCATTCTAACCCTAGACACCTTTCTTCTTCTTCTCCAATTCTCTCAAAAGATGAGAAATCAAAAAAAAAAGATAAAGAAGAAAACAAATAATCAAAAGAATAAAAGTTGTTTGTGTGACTCAATCCCTAAAACGTTTAGAGATTGTTTTGTGAGTCTTGCCCACACATGTTTCCGTTAGTAACGAGATACAGTTCGAAAGACTTGTGGTGTCGAACACAATTCATCTTCATCTCTTTCTCTTTGTACTTGGCAGTGAGCATTATTTTTGGCTCATTGCCGCCCCTTTCTTGGTGTAACGGAACTCCGTTTGGTTTCGTTTTAATCCAGAATTTTTGGGGAATATCTTGTGATGTTTTAGGGCTGTGTTGGGGTTGTTTCCAAGTTAAAAATCAGAACCAAACCACATCCCCTGTCCACGCATTTCAGGGACTGTTCTGGGGCTGTTTCGGGGCTGGAATTTTGTCTAAAACTGAAGCAAAATTTCATTGGTGGTAGCAATAGCTTTCGGCATTCAATGGAGAAGGGCAGAAATTTTTTTCAAGTTTGATCTGTATGCCTTAACTGTTTCAACTGCGCAAGGAAAGCGTTTCCTACAATTGGCATCGAGAGCAAGATTGAAAATTGTTCTTAACCCTTCTTTTTTTCATTTAAAGTTACTGTTTTAATATGTTTATATGAGTTATAAATATTGTTTTGCAGGTTTAGATGAGTAGGCATAAAATAATATTCATATGATGAATGATTATTGTTTTTCATGTGATGAATGGATTTTGCATTGGTCGTAAATTTTTCTGGCTCTCATTTTAATATTGGTTTTTTTTTTTTTTGGAATGTAAGGCCATAAGGCCATTGTTTACAATTGTTGTAATTTTATTTTCCAATGTAAATTTTCAATTGTTGTAATTTTGGAGCACCGAAGTCACAAAAGGAGCCAACACCACTTTTGAGCATGATTAGAAGACCAAGGGATGCCTTGGGTATTTTTTGTACTAATTAGATTAGTATAGGGAAAAATAAGAGCCCGATCAATGCAAAATATTTTTTATGTTATATGTATGTTTAATTCGAATTGTTTGGATAACATGTCATATAGATTAGGGTGCATACTCTTGCATTTCACATGCCATAACATGTTTTAGATGCATTATCATTATAGATATGAAATATGATTTTATGTGATTTAAAATGTTTAAATTAGAATATGATATGTATGGAAAAATAATTAATTGGATTAATTTATTTTAAGGTTTAAAATTTGAATTCTAATATATTGGGCTTAATTAGTGCATAATAAATTCCATTGGTATATAGGATGGAAACCCGGACATAAATTCCATAGCCGAATCCGAATGGACGGTAATGTGGTCTGCACTCGGGATACAATTCCATGTACCATTGGATTTTATAACGCACTAAGATTAATTAAATAGTTTAATATAAATCTTGACCATTTTAGAATTCTAATTTTTTTAAAACCTAATTAGTGTTCTAGTATTTTAAAAGGTTAAAATATAATAGGTCACTAATACCACTCTAATTAAATTAGTTTAATTGAGTAATACAATTAGTAGAGACTAATAGAAATTAGTGATATAAATTTTAAGAGTTAAAATTGGTTAGGTCACTAATAGTGTACTAGTGTAAATAAGAATTATGATTTAGCCGTCATAAATCTATTCACACTAGTTAAATTAAAATATTAGATATTTTATAAATAGAAACCTTAAATTTAAAATAGTGAGTGGGAGACGGATATACGACAGTATATCTCGCGATCTCCGTTGTTAGTCTGAAAATGTGAGATTCAAAAGGCGCCTTGAGACGGCTTTTCTTTCTTCCCCCTACGGATGGTGTCCATTTTGGGTCAATATCAGGTTTGGATTCCGAGAGGATAGGGATTCTAGATGTATCTTGTGAACTGACCTACCCTACGGTGGCACATCAATTGTTAAGTCCAAGAATCCTGAAACGGCGGGTCAGACTCACAAAGGAATAATTAACTGTTAATAAAATTCCTTGATCGAATGAAATGGTAGTTGTTTAATATAGGAATAAGAGTTATTCCCGTATGTATTAATCGACTGAGATTGTCTCGATCTATCATGCAAGTACTTGACCTACCCTACGGTGGCACTTACTTGTGGGATGATAGAATTCTGTGGCATAGTAATTCTATTAGATTTCTAATTTGCTATTCATGGATTCATGTATCATGTTTAATTTTATGCCAAAATTATTTGATGATTTTAATATGCAATGAATGAATGTTAAATGCATGTTTATTTTATTTTCCAGCCATGGTTTCTCCGATTATTTCCATACTTTCAAATGATAAATTAACGGGAGAAAATTATGTTAAGTGGAAAAGTAACATGAACGCTATCTTGGTCTGTAAAGACCTAAAGTTTGTCCTGACAGAGGAGTGTCCTCCCGAGCTGGCCAGAAATGCTGGCCAAGCTGTGCGCGATGCCTACTAGAAATGGGTCGCAGCTATGAGAAAACCCGCTGCTACTTGCTAGAAAGAATGTCTGAGGTACTTGCTACAAAGTATGAACATATGGCTTCAGCATCTCAGATGATGGAGTCATTGCAAGGCATGTTCGGGCAGCCTTCAGAGCGTCAACGTCATGAGGCCATGGTCTCAACAATGATTGCTAGGATGAAGGATGGGACATCAGTCCGAGAGCACGCTTGAGGATGATGACCTATCTCAACACTGCTAAAATCCATGAAGCTCGTATTGAAGAGTGTAGCCAGGTGACCATGATAATGGAAACTTTTTTGAAGAGTTTCCTGCAGTTTAAAAGCAACGATGTTATGAACAAGTTGACTTTTACGTTGACCCAGCTGCTTAATGAGCTCACCTATATGAGTTCATGCTTGTGGAACCTCGTAAGTCCAGTACTGAGGCAAATGTTGCCAAGTCTTCAAAATCTGCAAAGATGAAGAAGAAAGGAACTGGGAATGCTAAGGCTAATGGTACAACTACTTGATATAAGTTAACGCCTTATTAAAGTTGACTTTACTATGATAATTGGGACAATGGATGTTGTTTCAGTAAAATAGTAGGAGTTATCAGTTTTCAGTTTTCAAATAAAAGTTATTTGAATTTAAACAAAGTGTTGTTTATTCATATTTTCTCAGAGAAATTTGATTTATGTTTCAAAACTATTGCATGATGGTTTCCATTTTATCTAATAATAATAGTTATTATTTCAAAATGGATTACTTATATGCAAAGGAAATTAGGAGATAACTTATATTGTTAAGATTGTTAACATATAACCCACTGCTCAACACTGAAATATTTAAGGTTGAGAAACCTAAAACTAAACGGCAAAAGAATTCTCACGATGACACATATCTGTGGCATCTTAGACTTGGTCATATCAACCTTGACCGGATAGACAGATTGATAAAGAACGGAGCCTTAAACCAGTTAAAGCTCGGAACTTTACCAGTTTGTGAATCCTGTTTAGAAGGAAAAATGACCAAGAGACCTTTTACTGGAAAAGGTATAGGAGTCAGTCAACCACTTGAGCTAATACATTCGGACGTTTGCGGACCGATGAATGTAAGAGCCCGAGGTGGTTATGAATACTTCGTCACATCCATTGACGATTATTCTAGATATGGGTATGTTTACCTAATGCAGCACAAGTCAGATACTTTTGAAAAGTTCAAAGAGTATCATGCTGAGGTTGAGAACCAGTTAGGTAAAATAATCAACACTCTACGATCAGATCGTGGAAGAGAATACCTTGACAGATATTTCGAGGAATTCTTAGTTGAGCATGGGATAGTATCCCAACTCACAGCACCTGGAACACCACAGAAAAATGGTGTTGCAGAGAGGAGAAATTGAACCGTACTAGACATGATGAGATCTATGTTTAGTTATAGCTCACTACCTAGTTCATTTTGGGGATATACATTGCAAAATACAATGCATATCCTTAATGTAGTTCCATCTAAGTCTATTCCTAAGACTCCCTTAGAGTTGTGGAATGGTCGTAAAACTAGTTTACGACATTTCCGCATATGGGGGTGTCCAGCACATGTTCTGAAGAATAAGACTACAAAGTTGGAGCCACGTTCTCAGGTGTGCCTATTTGTAGGCTATCCTAAGGAGACTAGAGGTGGATTCTTCTATAGTCATGATGATAACAAAATGTTTGTATAGAAAAATGCTACGTTTCTAGAGGAGGACTATATGGGGGAGTTCAAGCCTCGAAGTAAAGTGTTACTCAAGGAGTTACTTGCTGGTTCAACCAGCACATAATCATCAACGACAGTTGACAAATACATAGCACCTTCGACATTTGAGCGTCAGATGCAAGTTAGTCAGAATGATCTACCACCTAGACGCAGTGGAAGGTTGTACGATAACCTGATCGCTACCTTGGGGTTGAAGAGGCATAAGTTGTCGCATCCAGCGATGGTATAGATGATCCATTGACCTATCATAGTGTTAGGGTTGGTGCTCAGAGTGCCAATCCGAATCGTATTTATGTCTGATTCATAAATACGAACAATTATTTTTTCCATAATATTACTTACGAAAAATTTGCAACAAATTTTCCAATTTTCCTTGGTGAGTTTCGGCCAAGCCTTATGCTAAGAGAGTGAGAGTGGCGTGAATGGAGAAGAGAGGAAGAAGGAGAGAAAAAATGAGTTGACTTGTAATTGATTTCCAAAATCAATTAATGATATACCAAAACCAATATTTTGGTATATGTTAAAAATCTCACCAACTTGGAGTGTCAAACAAGCCATCACCCACCCACCAAATTCTATCACCATAAAGGTAAGTCAAATGACAAGTGATGTGACTTGTCATGCGATATGTGGGCCCCACTCGATTCAAAATCCGAATGGGCCCGCAAACACTCCCAGGCTCGGGTTCGCTAATTCCAGATTAACGAATTTTCCGTTGCGACGTAATTAAATCAAATTTAATTAAATAATTATGCCTAGCAAAATTAATAGTCACGTCGCTAGCGAATTAATTCTAAATTAACTCGTTCGCCCGAATTAAAATCTAATTTTAATTCCGTGTTGAAATCTAATTTCGTATAATATATCGAATATATTATTTTATCGATTAATTCCAAATTAATCGTTCTCTCTCTTTAAATAGTATTTTATCCCAGATAAAATTTCTCCGCAATTAATCCTAGATTAATTTTCTCTCTCTTATAATTAATCCTAGATTAATCATGTCCGAGTCATACGTCATCAGTGAATCTTCGGGAAGCGACCCATGAAATCCCTGGATATGTTGGTAGTAAATCCGGTCGTCGGACTATCCGAACACATACGTACCTAGTACTATGTTTTTGCTGATTTACAAGACATGGTTGGCTTCTAGCAAAGCACCGTGCCTACCCAATTCTCCAGAAATATTCTTAAAGGAATATATAATATGTATCAGGCGTAGTATATATAGTATTGCGTATTACGATCTAGTATCGGATGTCACATGCAAGGCCTGTGGCTGGAATTATGTCTGCCCCGTACGAAGCATATATCGGATCTCTGGTAACTAGTCTCTATAATCGGATAAACATGACCTAGTCATATTATCCCAATAGCTACAGCATAAAAAAGTACCAGTTCCTTATCCTACGTGACCATCATCTCCATATGACTGAAGTGATACTTCCATCTTGACATCACACCCAATACACTACGATTCTCAATATACCCAGAAGAGGCGTACACAGAACCTGTTAAAGCCCTGGACGACCAAAACCAAAGTATATTGATTATCGCAAGCATTAGCGATGTAAGTCTCGGGTTAAGACCAAATACACCTACCCTGATTCGGACTTCCATAGACACATATTCATACTACCAATGGAATTCCGAGGGGTCTATCCAGAGCGAAGCTTTTCCGTACCATCGGTAAACACAACCTCCTATCACACTTGCATAAGTATCCAATACTTAAATATATGAGAACTATGCCGTTATGCTCCCACAACGCGCACAAGTGCAATACTAGTCTATTCCGCATTATCGATGTCCAGTCTCGATAATACTACGACTAGGGACATTTTAATGATTAAACCTTAGTGGATTAATACTGTCTCATATCTTATTAATCCGGAACTAATCATATGGACTTTTATCATTTATATATCCCGATAATCCAATTACAAATGATAAAAGAGCAATTTCCTTTGTCACATAGTTAATTTGTACAACAACACCATGTTCTGTACAATAGTGATGCTATGGGTCATAATTGTCCAACAATCTCCCACTTGGCCTATAGCCAATCACTCAAGTGTCCTACACTTGAATTATGTACGGGTCGCTCAAACTTCTGCTGAGAAACTACTTTCGTCAGCGGATTTGCAATGTTATCATTTGATGCGATTTATTCGATCATCACATCGCCATGATGTATGATCTGACGAATCAGATAAAATAATTGAAGCATATATTTGGATCGTTGATGAGACCATTAATTCTTTAGCCTATGCTGTAGCCTAGCTCAGTTGCTAACAGAACTAATCCTAATCCAATTAGGATTATATAAATCCAAAGTGCTTCTATTGCTGCCTCAGCTGCAACAATATTCCGCTTTTGTTATTTATTCGGCAACAGTATCTTGCTTGGAAGATTTCCAGCTCACTGTTCCGTTATTCAAATTATATAGTACCCTTATTGCGACTTACAGTCGTCTTTATCGGTTTGGAAACTTGCAGTAGTGAACCCAGTCACTTCAAGTTCTCCATCTCCATAGCTTAAGAAAGCATTCTTAGTTTTCTAAGATACTTAAGGATGTTCTTAACATCAATCCATTGACTATCACTTAGATTGGCCTGATTGTGACTTCATATGCTCAAAACATTTGAGACACCAGGTCGCGTACATATATTTCAATGTACGAGTTCTCGGAGAGTGCCAACAACCTTTAGATCTATCCCAGTAGATCCTTATTCCTAGAATAAAAGTTGTCTCTCCCAAGTATTCTATGGAGAATTTTCATGAAAGCCAAGCTTTCACCGATTGTAATATGGGAATGTCATTTCCAAGAAATGATATATCATCATTATATAGGACAATCACTTTCAGTGCGCTCCCACTAACCTCCTTATATACACAAGAATCATTTTCGTTTAGAATTAAATCATATATCATTATGTTTACATCAAAACGTTGGTTCCAAGAAAGCAATGCTTGTATCAATCCATAAATGGATCAATTTAACTTGCAAACCTTGTTTGCTTATTTTTGTACGATAAAACCGTCAGGATGTTATAAACATCCTCCAAAAGGTTTTCATTTAAGGAAAGCGATTTTGACGTTCAGTTGCCACATTTCATAAATGAAACATGCAACATTAGCAAGCATTATCCAAATGGATTTAATCATGGCAACGGTTAAAAGGTTTCGTCGTAATCGACACAATATTGATAACGATACCCTTTTGCTATAAGCCTAGCTTTGTACGTTGGTTCGTTGCCATCCATGTATGTCTTCCTTGAAGACTAATATAGTACCATAGGCACAATGCCTTCCGGTACATCAACCAGTGTCTAAACTTGGTTGGTATACATGGAATCCATTTCGGACATCATTGCACTTTGCCATAATAGAGAGTCGATACCTTGTATCACTTCCTCATACGTAGCCAGTTCGTGTTCCTCAATAAGATTGACATCTTTACGAGGTGAGATCAGAAACCATACCTCATAGGTTGTTTTCTGACTCTCTCCTCGATTTACGTGGTTCTTGTGTATTCAAAGATTATGGTACAGTTTTATCCTTGATGAACTGTTTGTGTTCCATTAAGGAATCGGTGCCTGGAATAGTATTACTCCGATTTTCATCGAGGTTTACTTTCCTCCCACTTACCACTGCACATAGGTATTCCTCTTAGGAAAACTGCATGGAGAGTAACAATTAAATTGTTCTCTTGTGAGTTGTATAAGTACTATACTTTGGTTATCTTAGGATAACCTACAAATTAGGCACTTATCCAATTTGGGTTTTAGTTTGGTATCATCCAAACATATGCCTAGCATTCCCAAATCTTCAGGAATGAGAAAACCTAGTTTCTTTCCTGTTCATATCTAATATGAAGTCTGTCAAACAGATTTTCATGGAACCTTATTCAAAATAAGTGTTGCACTGTTAAATGCATATCCCTAGAATGAAAATGGTAGCTCAGAGCGACTCATAATTAACCTTACCATGTCCAACAAAGTTCGGTTTCTCTGTTCGGACACACCGTTAAATTGAGGTGTTTCGAGAGGAGTCCACTATGAAAGAATACTAGACTCTTTCAAGTAATTGAGAAACTTATTGCTTAATACTCTTGCCGGTCTATTTTTATACTTCGTGTCGAAACTTTTTGAATTTATCAAAAGTTTTCCGATTTATGTTTCATAAGAAACACATAACCATAATGCGATGCCACATCCGTAAAGGTTACGAAGTATTCATATCCACATCTAGCCTAGCTAGACATGGGCCCACTTACGTCACTATGAACGAGGGCTAACAAATCAGTGGCATTTGTACTTTTACCAAGTAAAAGGTGTTTTAGGCACTTTGCCTAATAAACTAGATTCGTAGAAATCATTTGATTAGAATCAAATCCGTCCTAGTACCCACTCTTTGAAAGTATGGATATACGAGTCTTGTTAATGTGTCTCAGACATCAATGCCACAGATAAGTCTCAACTGATTAATTCAGTTTGAGCTATTTGTTTGTCATGCTATATGTTTGAGATTCATTTATATTCAAAATATAAATATTGTTATTCACATCTAATGTGATTATCTCAATATCATCTTTATAAAATAAAACACTTAGTGTTCTAGAATATAAAGGTATACCCGCAACAGGTTAAACTTAGATATATAGATAATGTTTCTAGTCAAACTAGGTACATTATAACAGTTTCCTAATTTAGGTACATACCCAAAAGATAGTTCCTAAACTTAGGTTTCTACGGTTAAAATGTCGACTCTCGTCCCGTTTCTGACTCGCAGGTCGATCTCACCTGAAGTCAGTCTCCTGCTAATCAGCAGATTCTACACATCAGTACATATTTATATACCACATCTAGTATCAAAAATCCAATTTTGAAACTAATAGTGAACATGTTTATGACAAATATTCTTGAAGTCGGAGCCTTGCCCCGCCTTCAGTTTCTTCACGTTTGCCTTGTCCATACGGCAGTCACGCTTCCAGTGAATCCGTTTGCCACAGTTTAGGCAGACATCTTGGGATATGTCATTTGTCTTCCCAGAAGACTGTGATGATTTTACCTTTGCCACTTTTAGAAGCTCTGGCTCTGCCTCCTAGAGCATAGCCATCAACTCTCCAAGAGTTTACTCTTGGTTCATAATGAACATGTCCCAGCTTTCAGGTAGAGACTATAAGATCAAATCTTTGGTAGTCTCGACCACGTAGGTAATACCCAGCTAACCTAGCTGATCGATGTCAGCAATCATCTGCGACACCTAGTGCTCGACAGATGTACCCTCTGACATACACGAGCGAAAGAGCTTCTTTTGCAATTTGTACTTCTAAGATCTAAAAATAGATCTATGAAGATCTTTAATTTTATCATCATGGTACAATGATCTAATCCTTGATTATGACGAGGGAATTAAAGAGTCATTGTGTTAAGCATAACGGATTGAGCACTAAAGTTATCATCACATGAATCTTCCAAAGATCATGTTCTACTATTTTCTCAACTCCGGGCTTAGGCCCGAGATATTTCTCTATCAAATAGAATAACTTCTCAGTTCCCAGGACTATCCTGAGGTTTTATTCCCAATCTGAAAATTAAAGCCGTTTAAAGATATTTTCACCTAGGATTATGTTTTAAACGCTAATCTTTCAGTTATCTTAATTCCAATAGTCTAACTATCTAATCAACGATTTCGGGTACAATTAAATATAATGATTACTATAGTCTAACTATATAGTCAACTATAATTTAATTGGTTAAATTCAAATATATTGATTACAATAATCCAATTATATAATCAACTATAATTTGAAGTAGTTTGAATACAGTCCAACTGTTTAAATAAAAAAACAATTAAATATTAGTCCAACTAATATATTAATGTAATGACAAAAAATTGAAATGAGCGCGTATTGGCAAGTATCTAAACGAAATTGCAAATTTAATACTTGCCTCCCACTATTTTTCGGCGAGCCTCTAACCCTCTGTTGAGTACACGGGAAACATAGTTTCCTAGTGGGCTAGGATCCCGTTAAATAACACACAACCTTGACTTTGGCCAACAAGCTGTATGATATTTAACTAGGTAGATCTCTAAGATCAATTGGATCTCATCCAATTCCTAGATCCAGTAGGTGGACATCCAAATCTGAAACATATATCTAATATATGCCAATATATTCGATATATTCCTTAACCTTTTTTCCTCTGAATCAACTAAGCCTTAGCTTTGGCACAACAAACTTAATGATACATCACATCCATGTATTCACACAAAGCATGTTATCAATCAATCTAATCCAATTAATTAATCTCTGATTAATGATCATCCAATGTTCAAACAACGATTTGATTTGCGCGAGTCCAACTCGTTTAAGAATAAGTACTCAAAGTACGAATTCTTGAATTATATCAAACTACAATATTAAATCCAATTTAATTCGTATTCAATACTAATTCTTTATTTAATTCCAAATTAAATAATTACACTTTATTAATGAGCCTTTGCGACTTAGATTCTAAATCTAATCTTAACGGGTCTCAAAGCCCAATTAACATCCAATGTCAATTTAATTAAAGTCCAATGGGCTTTCAATTAATTTATAAGGCTTGGACTTTGGCAACCAAAGCCCAATAAGGAATCACCCTTTGCCAAAAATCAATTTAGGCCCAATTAAAATATTTAAAGGCCCATTATATTATATTTGGACTTTATGGAATTGGTTTTAAGCCCAATTGGATCCAACAAATTAACCTAAACCAAACTTGGCCCAACCAAGCCCATTAAGCCCAAATACAACTTTATTAGCCCAATTCTAAATTTAAGCCCAACTAATTAAATTCCAATATTCCAAATATCATAATTTAATCAATTAAAGTGTATTAGCCATAATTAATTATTTAAATCAACATTTCCAAAATACCAATTTATAAAATTAATCATGCTTTAATTTGTTCAACACATGTCCAACATTATTGAAACAAAAATATCTCATTTCATGCTTTGAAGCTCACATCATTTTGGGGTTTTTATTAAACCTATTTCGATTTCAATCCAATTAAATCATTAATCAATTTGTCCCAAGTCTTTAAACTCATCCAATGATCAAAAGAACAAAAAATACCATGACTTAGGGCATATCACATATTCGGCCAAGCCAAAATAATATAGGAAAATTAATCCAATTCAATTTTCATCAAATTGATCACATATAACTCCAAGTTATCCATATACAAGCATGCTCAAACAAACAATTTGGTTAAATCATGCTCAAATCAAATTTACCCAAATTTTACCCTAAATTCAATTTCATGCTTAATAACTGCTCTGATACCATTGTTGGGTTTTCTAGGTCAAACCAAGATCAATTAAGCAATGAAACATGTGAATACATCAAAGTAAAGTAGCGAAAATACTAACTTTGATCGGTTGGATGTTGGCGGAGAGTTCAAAACTTTTGCCTTTGAGAAGTTGCACTAAGATTGTCATTTTGATGTATTCGACCAACCCCTTTTGTTGTGCTCTTCAAGCTCCAAGCTTTGAGTGTTGATTCCAAACTCATATATGGGTTTCCCTATCACCTTTGAAGGACTCCTTTTGATGTGCTAGCTCTTGAAAAATTTGCAACAAATTTTCCAATTTTCCTTGGTGAGTTTCGGCCAACCCTTATGCCAAGAGAGTGAGAGTGGCGTGAATGGAGAAGAGAGGAAGAATGAGAGAAAAAATGAGTTGACTTGGAATTGATTTCCAAAATCAAATAATGATATACCAAAACAAATATTTTGGTATATGTAAAAAATCTCACCAACTTGGAGTGTCAAACAAGCCATCACCCACCCACCAAATTCCATCACCATAAAGGTAAGTCAAATGACAAGTGATGTGACATGTGGGCCCCACTCGATTCAAAATTCGAGTGGGCCCATAAACACTCCCGAGCTCGGGTTTGCTAATTCTGAATTAACGAATTTTCCGTTGCGATGTAATTAAATCAAATTTAATTAAATAATTATGCCTAGCAAAATTACTAGTCACGTCGCTAGCGAATTAATTCTAAATTAACTCGTTCGCTCGAATTAAAATCTAATTTTAATTCTGTGTCGAAATCTAATTTCGTATAATATATCGAATATATTATTTTATCGATTAATTCCAAATTAATCGTTCTCTCTCTTTAAATAGTATTTTATCCCAGATAAAATTTCTCCGCAATTAATCCTAGATTAATTTTCTCTCTCTTATAATTAATCCCAGATTAATCATGTCCGAGTCATACGTCATCGGTGAATCTTCGGGAAGCGACCCATGAGATCCCTGGATATGTTGGCAGTAAATCCAGTCGTCGGACTATTCGAACACGTACGTACCTAGTACTACGTTTTTACCGATTTACAATACATGGTTGGCTTCTTACAAAGCACCGTGCCTACCCAATTCTCCAGAAATATTCTTAAAGGAATATATAATCTGTATCAGGCATAGTATACATAGTATTGCGTATTGCGATCCAGTATCAGATGTCACATGCAAAACCTGTGGCTGGAATTGTGTCTGCCCCGTACGAAGCATATATCGGATCTCTGGTAACTAGTCTCTATAATCAGATAAACATGACCTAGTCATATTATCCCGATAGCTGCAACATACAAGAGTACCAGTTCCTTATCATACGTGACCATCATCTCCATATGACTGAAGTGATACTTCCATCTTGACATCACACCCAATACACTACAATTCTCAATATACCCAGAAGAAGCGTACACAGAACCTGTTAAAGCCCTGGACGACCAAAACCAAAGTATATTGATTGTCGCAAGCATTAGCGATGTAAGTCTCAGGTTAAGACCAAATACACCTACCCTGATTCGGACTTCCAAAGACACATAGTCATACAACCAATGGAATTCCGAGGGGTCTATCCAGAGCAAAGCTGTTTCCGTACCATCGGTAAACACAACCTTCTATCACACTTGCATAAGTATCCAATACTTAATATATGAGAACTATGTCGTTATGCTCCCACAAAGCGCACAAGTGTAATACTAGTCTATTCCTCATTATCGATGTCCAGTCTCGATAATACTACGACTAGGGACATTTTAATGATTAAACCTTAATGGATTAATATTGTCTCATATCTTATTAATCTGGAACTAATCATATGGACTTTTATCATTTATATATCCCGGTAATCCAATTACAAATGATAAAAGAGCAATTGCCTTTGTCACTTAATTAATTTGTACAACAACACCATGTTATGTATAAATAGTGATGCTATGGGTCATAATTGTCCAACATAGATATCTACATATGATTAGATTGAAACTAAATCTGATTTAGTGATACGTGTATATTAGACAAAGACCCTAGGATTTACAACGTAGTGCGCAGTTACAATGTAGTTTGTAATTGACATTGGAAAGCGTCACTATAAGTTGTATATCCTTAAATAAAGTTCATGGTCAAAATTTACTAACACGGGTCGTTATTATAATCCGCTGAGACCAGTACATATCGTATATCGTGACTTGGTCTGATAGCTGCAACATACAAGAGTACTAGTTCCTTATCATACGTGACCATCATCTCCATATGACTGAAGTGATACTTCATCTTGACATCACACCCAATACACTACAATTCTCAATATACCCAGAAGAAGTGTACACAGAACCTGTTAAAGCCCTGGACGACCAAAACCAAAGTATATTAATTGTCGCAAGCATTAGCGATGTAAGTCTCAGTTAAGACCAAATACACCTACCCTGATTCGGACTTCCAAAGACACATAGTCATACAACCAATGGAATTCCGAGGGGTCTATCCAGAGCAAAGTTGTTTCCGTACCATCGGTAAACACAACCTTCTATCACACTTGCATAAGTATCCAATACTTAAATATATGAGAACTATGTCGTTATGCTCCCACAAGGCGCACAAGTGTAATACTAGTCTATTCCTCATTATCGATGTCCAGTCTCGATAATACTACGACTAGGGACATTTTAATGATTAAACCTTAATGGATTAATATTGTCTCATATCTTATTAATCTGGAACTAATCATATGGACTTTTATCATTTATATATCCCGGTAATCCAATTACAAATGATAAAAGAGCAATTGCCTTTGTCACTTAATTAATTTGTACAACAACACCATGTTATGTATAAATAGTGATGCTATGGGTCATAATTGTCCAACATAGATATCTACATATGATTAGATTGAAACTAAATCTGATTTAGTGATACGTGTATATTAGACAAAGACCCTAGGATTTACAACGTAGTGCGCAGTTACAATGTAGTTTGTAATTGACATTGGAAAGCGTCACTATAAGTTGTATATCCTTAAATAAAGTTCATGGTCAAAATTTACAAACACGGGTCGGTTATTATAATCCGCTGAGACCAGTACATATCGTATATCGTGACTTGGTCTGATAGCTGCAACATACAAGAGTACCAGTTCCTTATCATACGTGACCATCATCTCCATATGACTGAAGTGATACTTCCATCTTGACATCACACCCAATACACTACAATTCTCAATATACCCAGAAGAAGCGTACACAGAACCTGTTAAAGCCCTGGACGACCAAAACCAAAGTATATTGATTGTCGCAAGCATTAGCGATGTAAGTCTCAGGTTAAGACCAAATACACCTACCCTGATTCGGACTTCCAAAGACACATAGTCATACAACCAATGGAATTCCGAGGGGTCTATCCAGAGCAAAGCTGTTTCCGTACCATCGGTAAACACAACCTTCTATCACACTTGCATAAGTATCCAATACTTAAATATATGAGAACTATGTCGTTATGCTCCCACAAAGCGCACAAGTGTAATACTAGTCTATTCCTCATTATCGATGTCCAGTCTCGATAATACTACGACTAGGGACATTTTAATGATTAAACCTTAATGGATTAATATTGTCTCATATCTTATTAATCTGGAACTAATCATATGGACTTTTATCATTTATATATCCCGGTAATCCAATTACAAATGATAAAAGAGCAATTGCCTTTGTCACTTAATTAATTTGTACAACAACACCATGTTATGTATAAATAGTGATGCTATGGGTCATAATTGTCCAACATAGATATCTACATATGATTAGATTGAAACTAAATCTGATTTAGTGATACGTGTATATTAGACAAAGACCCTAGGATTTACAACGTAGTGCGCAGTTACAATGTAGTTTGTAATTGACATTGGAAAGCGTCACTATAAGTTGTATATCCTTAAATAAAGTTCATGGTCAAAATTTACTAACACGGGTCGCGGTTATTATAATCCGCTGAGACCAGTACATATCGTATATCGTGACTTGGTCTGATAGTTTATCCCTATGAACCATGAGTCTCAGGAGACTCGTATAGACATGTAGGTGTTTATTTGATAAACACTGAACGACTCACTGAAGATTTCCTAATAGATGGTACACCAACGTCAATAAGAATCTTCTCGAGTTGAGTGAGCATAGTGGTCATTCGACTTGAGATACCACTGTGGATATATGAGTTATCCTCCACACTTTGATGGTAGTCACATCACCGATCTATTCAGATCAGACCTCTGCCTATTCGTTGGGTGTGGACTGATGATCAAGATATATTGTGCGTATCAAGATAGAATCCGCCAGTCCTGTATACAGGGCATATGCATCCTACACGTGTTTGCGATATAGTAAATCTATGGCTGTGGTATAACTTCGGAAATCAGTTCCGAGTGTTATTTAGAGATCTTAAATTTGAAAAGTAGATTATATTATACCATACAGATTTGGCGTTCTATCTATATCCCATGTATAATATGGATAGCCTGTGACAGAGGGATTATACGTATGCAATGACCTCGACTTGCATAGTTTAGCGAGATTATCTATGGTCGTCATAATTCACGAGTGGGTGAATTATGGACACGAAATTGGATTTCGTGACGGATAAACCTAAACTTAGAGAGTCCCACAATATGAAGTGTACTCGTTGAGCACTTGGGCAACGCGTTATGAATAATACAGATTATTCATAATACTTCATCGGATTAAATGAGTTAATTCGAATCATTTAATTGGTAATTGGTTAAACGAAAACACATGCTTTAGGGGATTTTGGTCAATTTATAATTAATGTGTATTTATAGTTGATACAAAATTTGATTTGATACACATTAATTAATTGTCAAATGAGACTTTGACTCATGCTATTAATATATGTATTTGTCATTTAATGTAAATAAAAATACATATATTATTATAATAATTATATTAATTAATTGTTTAGATATTTAAATGTTAAATATTTGAATAGTTAAATAATATCCACATTACATAAATATTATGCAATATGTTTAATTATTATTGATACATGTGGCATGTTTTAATTAATCTTAAGTGTGCAAACTTGATTTGTCAAACTTAGAGCTTATCTTATCTTGTTTTTAATTTAATGAATTAAAATGCAAAAATGACCAAACTACCATTGGAAAGTCGGTAATCATGATTTAAAAGGGAATTTTTTTTTCTTTTCACCAAAAAAATCTATCATGGTCGAAAATATATCCTCCAAAGTTCTCAAATCTTGGCTTGATGATTCAAGGAAGAAAATCAAGAAAAATCAAGAAAAAAAAAGCTTTAGGAAATAAGAGATTAAAAGTAATCTTCAATTCCCTTAAGTTTTGAAAGCATGTTTCTTGTTTCTTAATGATCTAGATGGATTCTAGGGTTTTTTTATTTTTCTTAGAATTTGGGGTTTTTGATTTGAAGGATGGAATTGAAAGAATGGTGCATGTGTGAAGTTGATTTGAATGATATTATTGTAATATTTGTTCAATTTTGTCATTTGATGATAAGTTGTCATTCTAGAGTGTTATGACCACTCTTGTAATGCTTAGAATTTTTCTTGGGTGCTTCATTGATGGTGACTTGAATTGGTGTTTTGATTAATATGATTAATGTTGAAAAAGTTGGATTAAAGCATGAAAAAATTGATTATTTTTGTTGCAAAATTGATATGGAAAAACTGGGTTGATTTTGATGATAATGATGTCATTTTATGTATTATATGTGTTTTGGGTGTTTGAACAATTGCCGGAAATTGTTTCGGAGTTGAAATAAGCGAAAACGGCAAAAACAGCATTACCGGGTGACTTTTGAGCCAACCGAGTGACAACTGCCCAAACAGTGAATTTATCACTATTCGGGCAGCCCATGAACTGCCCTAATACTATTGGGGCTGACCTGGGTAGCCCTCATGTGTATTGGGTAGTCGGTTCGATCAAAAACGTGTTTTATGCCATTTTGCGGAAAAACGTTTTCGTAACTATTTATATCGTTATTTGATATCGAATAAATATGTTTATGTGAAATATGAATGAATTATTCATATTTGATATTGAATAATTTATTCGGTAATTTAAAAATTTTAAATTACGATTTCACCCCAACCGCGCTTCTGTCGCGCCCTTTGCCCAAAACCCCAACAAAAATGGTATCAAAGCAGGTCTGATCCTTCATCCATTATATTATTCATGCTTGATATATGATATATAATCGACTTTTGATGTTTGCACATGCATGTAATTTAGATATTTCTAGACTTTTTGGTTCTACGCTAACGAGAAATGTAACGAAAATTTAATGGTTAAGTTAATTTATATTTTCTAAGGTAGAATTGAATTGTTTAGAAATTGATCTAGATTATAATTCTGCATTTGATGTAGAGTTGAGCTTTCTTTAGCTTAAATAAGGCTGTAAAGTAATGTGTATTGGATGCATGTTTCTTGGTCCATCTTGTCAATACGGTTTATGGGTATCTTTCTATGGCTGCATCCAAGAAAGTGCCAAAGCAGTAAGGGTGTAGTTGATAGAACTTTATCGATGTCGGTTCTATATTTGATACTAGACAAATTCAAGTGAAAGTGGAAATCCTGAACGTGCCAAAACTGTCAGGACTACATCGGTAGCTTGAGTTTGTCATTGGAAAATGAAGCCTTGATACGCCTCTTTGTGAACGTGCCAAAACTGTCATAATGAGAAACGGCCAGGACCAAAATTAGGAGTCACTGGTGAGTGATTGACAATGAGTTGCTTTTGTTTTCCTTTATTCTATATTGTTGATAGAATTATGCTTCTAATCCACTGAATGCATTTTACTTGAATATGTTTTCTGACTTTACTTTTTATTGCGTATTTCTAGAATAGGTTCTAAATGTAAGTTGACTGGGATATTGTTAGATTAGTTAAAACCATCGGGAATTTTTGTTCCGATTTTCTTGAAAATCAAGATGGTTAGTGACTTAGTTACTAAGTCGCGATAAGTAATCTAAATAGATATCTGATTTAGGATATAATTATCTAGATAGAATAGTTTCTTGTGCAGTAAGAATTGACGTGAATTAGTTCATGTCTCGAGATTCTTGACTGGAATTAAGAAAACTCCATTAGGTATTTGTTTATCTTATAATGACGTTTCTTGGCTGAAGTGACTTTTAGAATTCATGTGTTTGACACAGTTTGATAATCAATTATTTACAATTGTTGTGAATAATTGAAGGCAAATTATAAAGCTAAAGAAAAGAGATGTGTATAGTTGTGTATAGAGAGTATCAATTCTCACAATACGACAACTATAGGTATTGGATATCGGGTCTCCCATCTAGTTATTTAAAATAATATTTAATAATTGTTTGTTTTGATATTTGATATCAGAACTTGCGACTATTGGATAATTACTTGTTCTTTATAAACAATTGTTACATATTTTAATATGACTAGTAGTGTCATTGATGAAGAGATGAACATTAAGAAAATATTCGGTTAACTGAATGACTTGGAACAGTGCTTTATGAGATTTTATCATATAAGAATTATATGCTTATTCTGTATGGTAAATGTAACATCCCCGAATCTGGGAGATGTCACCGGCATGGGATAGCAGAACTAATCCCATAAGCCTCTGACTTCTCGACTATATTCCTTACTAATATACCATCTAAATGTAAAGTCATGCACACGAACCATAGCCCAACTCAACAATCATGAAATGCTTTTATTACTCATAACTGTGTACTCAATTATACTTTTCTTTACAACACATTTATGAATACTCATAATGACTTATACAACACTAATGTATGCATGCGACTTTACTTTGACTCTGAATGGACTCTCATGCTCTTGACTTTGAACTGGTGGACTCCTAATCCCTAGTGACTGCATCAGTATCCGTCCTCCCGAGCTCGTCTTCCGAGAAACCTGCAAAATGAAAAAATTGGAGTGGGGGTTTGATCGCTATACGATCTAAGTGAGTGGACGAAAACTGAAAACTATTGTAATAACTTTTAGTTTCAAATCCATAGTTCCAAAAACATCTTTATATTAAAACTTTGTTTCTGAAAACTTCATCTTTCTGAAAACGTCTTTGAAACTCTGTTTTCTGAAAACTAACTCTGAAAATCTAATTTTCTGAAAAACTATTTACTGAAAACCTACTCTCTGTGTTCTGCTCTGTGTCTGAAAACCTTGACGTTGAGGGGGCGTTACGTATCACCGTCCCCCCATATGCCTAACTGTAGCCAGCAGTACAAATCCATGACTTTGGGGCGTTACGTATCGTCGTCCCCTAAAGCATGCCACTACTGTCTCTGAAACTGGTGGTCTTGGGGCGTTTTGTATCACCGTCCCCCAAGCCACAAACTAGAACTGGGGATATGGATCTATGCTACCACCCAAGCTCTGAACTAGAGTCCAGGTACACGAACCTATGCCGTCATACTGGCTCTGAAACTAGGATATATGGGCGTTACGTATCGCCGTCCCCCTAGTCCTCTACATGTGCACATGTCTCTGTCCGTCAATTCCAAGCTGTCTCAAGTTACATACTGGGGTGCGTTTTTCCTTATTGTCCCGAAAATCATAAAATCAAATTCTGAAAATATTTCTTTTCTCAAACATATCATAGAGCATAATCTTTCATGAAATAATTATAATGAAAATCAACTAACGCCATAAAGCGTAAAAGTAAGTTTGTTATCAAAACAATAAAATAAAAATCAATTTAAAGAAAGAGTGTCCACTCACTGATTCGGAACTTGCCGGTGACGCCTTGCGATGGTTGCGGAACCGCACCTCCTGATGATAATCTAGAAATTAGCAAAATTCGTTAGTACCAAGGTTGCGAATTATATCCTTACTTAACAAAATATATTCGTTTAATAAAATACTCGCTTATGTGTCTATTTTATGTTGGCTTTTATGGATCGAGGTTTTGATTCCTAGAACTCAAGTTATGGACTGAAGTTCAGGGGTGTGCGATGGCAAAACTGGGCACAGGGGGCAGCAGATACCCGACTTCAAAAATTCGGTTCGGTCTCATCTTGAGTCCAAAAATTCTGCATTTTGGATATGTTACTCCCATATATATGTCTAGTTTACCAAAATGTTTACGGTTCATCGATCGGGCATATAAAACTCAAGTTAGAAGTGATCAAATACAACCTGTACCGGAATGGGACAGAACTGATTTCATTAATTATCTTCCTTATTTCACCATCTGATTTAATACATTTAATCTGAAAAACCCCCAACAGAAGTTTCTACTATCATATACACTCTTTATAACATACAAATCATGCTTATTTCGTTAATTTGATATGAGCGGGGCAGGGGTCGAATAATTGGTGTGTGAAATGCTCAATTCACCATTTCTACAATCTTAGTTATCTCTATTCCCATTTATATATTCATTACACCACAACATAATCCAACTTCAAAACTCATCTCATATCACCACCCATTCACCCAAATCAACACCCTAACGATTCCCATACCCAAATCAATACTCAAACCATCATATAACATCCAATTCTATAAACCAAATCATTATTCATCAACACTCAACTTATCTATTCATATACTCCATAAAAGATTTAAACCAAAAACTTAATAACTTTCAATACATAAATTTAATCACACAATTTTTATCTCAATCATCATCCCAACTCAATCACCTACACATAACTATCATCCAACACCCATATTCAATAATCATACTTCATAAAATTAAAATCAAGTTTATGGGTCAAGTCTTTTTACCTCATTTGTTGGATCTTCTTCATCCTCCATGGTTGCTTCTATCTTCCTTCTTCTTCTTTCCTTCTTATTTTCTTCCTTCTCCTTCTTCTTCTCTTCCCTCCTTCTTCCTTTACGTATTCTTATTTCTTTCTTTTCATTTCCATTTAATTTTGTGAAATAGGGAATAGTGCACTCCTATATAGTGGGTTCATTTGATATTTGGAAGGTTTGAGAAGAGTGTGGAAGTTTGGGGAAAGTTTGAGATTTTTTGCATTTGGGTCCGAAATTACTATTCATCAGGATTTTGACTTGTGTTTTTCACCAGTTCTGGTCCGAATTTGGGAATATGTTCAACATGGACGTTGTAGGTCTCGATCTCAGCTTCCCGATGATATAAAATTTATAACAATCGGAGATCATACGAAAATGTTACGCCCCAAATACCATAGATGGTTCAAAAGAAACACGGTATAGTCTCGTCCCGGGACTTCGAGGAATTTAACGATCGTCCCCAAAGTCATTCCATGAGCGTATTTGAGTCTCAACATAATTAATTTACATGTCTTCGTCTCGTACGCAACAATATCACTGTAGGCAGTAGTGAAATCTTTCGGTCGTTATAAATTCTCCCCCCTTAAATAGGATTCGTCCTCGAATCCTTTCTGGTGTGTAACTCGAGGTCTTCCTAGTTTCGAGAATATCTAGAGATTCTACTATACTTATCTTCTTGTCTCTAACCTCTACTAGCTACTTGATTTTTTCTCTTTTCTCTTTTCTAAGTTCTCATTTCGTAATACCTCTGTTGAGTATCTTTGACTACTATTTTTCTGATCCTTTAGCTGTACTCAATATTCCTTATCTTCAGATCTCTTTTCTTATAGGTCCTTACTTATGTTCCTCAATTATTTAATTTGATCAGATTCTTAGTAACTGATGCCTGACTCTTACTAAAGATTCCATTTGTACTTAGTATTCCTTTGTTCCATTTGTCCCACTTTATCTTATTATTATTCTCATCACTTAACTGTAACTCTTTATACATCTTTTACAACCTTCAGCAGTCTATAAGCT
>SKCR01010435.1:0-22266 GCA_019454045.1 Zanthoxylum bungeanum | reverse complement strand
ATAGTTTAATAATTTTAAAAAAATTATATATATATATATATATTAATTTAAAGTTGTGTTGAGTTACTAGGACGTGACAATTTAATTTAAACAATATAATTTTGGACGATAGGATCGTCCAGGGGACGAATTTTTTTTTTTTTAATTATTTTATATTATTATTTTTTAATTATTTCAAATCTATGAGAAATATTTTATAATTTTTTGATTTTTGTTAATAAAATTAATTCATAAAATAAACATAGATTAGATTAATTCATAAAATAATTTTTTTGGATTTTTTGATTTTTCTAATATACATGAAAACATTTTTATAATGTATAAGTAGTGTTAAATAAATTAAAAAGAATCACAAAAATTAAATGAATAAATAAACACAAAATAAAATAATAATAACATATTTTTTTAAAAAATTTATCAAAAAATATGTTATATATATATGTATATATATGTATGTATATATCAATAAATAAATAAATTAGATTTATATAGTTTATTTGAAAGTTGAAAATGGAATTTTGGTAAAAGGAAAAGGGTAAATAGGGAATTACAGGGGAGACAAAAAAAGTAAAATGTGTAAGGGGAGGGGGGAAGATAAGCCCTCGATCCCCATTCAATATATAAAGAAAAATGATCATCACCCCCTCCTCACACACCTGCCATCTCCCCCCTCATTTGTCCATGCTTTTACCACAATACCCCTTATATTGTGTTAAATGACTCTCTCAATTATTATACATGATAAAATTTATATATTTATATATTAATTTAAAAATAATTTTTATACTAATTATAACTCTCTTTTATCATTTTATAAATTATTTATAATTTTCTAATTGTAAGATTTTATGATTTTGTTATAATATTACAGTATCTATTAATTTATTTTTTGAATCATTTTTTAATTTAATTAATACTACTTATGTATAAAAAAAAATATAATTTAGTCAAATTAAATAAATTTATAAAATAAATTTTTTGATAGTCTATTTGTTTAATAAATCTAATATATTTATTAAAAAACTTTTTTTAAAAAATACATATTAAAAAGTAGTGTTGATTTTGATTTTGATTTTATATATTATTTATTAAAAATTGTTTGTCTTATTTAATTTTGTAAATCAGTATCCATATATACTTTTACTTTTTTTAAAAATATATATATTTTATTAAATGTTCTTAGTATCCATATCTACTTTTACTTTTTTTAAAAAAAATATTTTATTAAATGTTAGTAGTATCCATATTTTTTAAAAGTTATTTTTCTAATAAACATGATAATATTTTTATAATACAAAAGAATAAAAAAAATTAAATGAATAAATGAACACAAAATAAAATAATAATAAATATGAAATTTGTAATATTTATTAAAAAAATATAAAAATATATATATAAAGACCAAAAAATATAAAATAAAAATTATAAAATTATAAAATAAAAAAAATGTAATTAATAAAATAAATATAAATATATATGTTATATATATATAAATATATATATATATATATATACCAATATTATGAAATATCCAAAGAAAGAATTTTTATTTAAGTGGGATATTTCCGTCATTACCGAGGGAGACAGAGGGAGGGCTGGTGTCAGAGGGGGTGAGAAGATCAGCCCTCATTAAATATTACAATGATGTAAATACATAGGTAGAAGAGTTCGAATACAAGCTTAGGATAACCTAAGACTCAAGTTAAATTAGGATGAAACCTAACAAATAAAAACAAATTATGTATAATGTGATTCCTGTAACCAGCAGAAGTACATATTCACACCTAAAACTACTTAAGATATTTATTTTAAAAGAAAATCTACTACATTTGAAAAATTTATGGGCTCTACTTAAAATCATATCGAATAATTTGACGACGATATTTTAACTTAAAAATAATGTCAGTAAAACATATGCAATAACAGTGAATTAATGATGCACCTATATCTCTAAAAAGTGTAATGTTTTTTATCATGGTTTGGCTAAGATAGCTATGGAAAAAATTGAAACTATTGATAGAAATCATGTACCTCATGAATAGTGGTTAAATGATAAAGGTTATTTTCATTTCAAAAAAAAAAAAAAAAACAGTGAATTAATGATGCTAAGTTTCTTTAATTAGAATGATGAGTATATTTTATTTTATTTTAGTTACATTAGTGGTCACTGTCTGTAAAAGTTTCTGAGCCTTGCCCATGCATAAAACATGGAATTTGGAATATGAAAATGATGATATAGGTAAGGTATACATATAATTCTGACACAATCCGAAGGAGGTATAAAATTTTGATTTTATATTTTATAAGATTTAGTGTAATATTTTAGGTAAGGTATACGAAATTAATGGAAGAAAATCATTATTATCACAGTGAAGAAAGAAAATGATACAACCTGCAGTAGCAAATTAAAACAACAAACTTAAAGAGCAATTACATATATAGTTTGGCCTCAGCGTACACCAATTCAGATTATATCTCATAAAACAACTGCTTGAATAGCTCCATATGTTGGGTTTCCAAGTTTGTAACCAAATATAAGCTGCCATCATTTTTTGGACTTGGTAAAATATGTGTTATTCCATCCGCAGCGGTGACTGGCCTAAAAAACATTGGCCTCCCCCATCCGAAATCTGCACCATAGATAGGTATGTGAAACAAGTTTGATATATTCAGGTTTGGACACTTGAAAGTGTGTGATCCCCGTTTCAAAAGAGTCAAATCTGGCTGTTGCTTTAGATAAGCAAGAGCCGATTTCAAATACCCATCATCCATCTTCATTAATGCTTTATGAATTCTTTCTGTGGTAAAATTCAACGATTCAGATTGGATGTCACTTGATAACGCGATTGATGTACCGGTGAAGATTAAGTTACCAATGTATCCGATAGGAAGTGGTGGATTCAATCTAAACCGTGCATTTAGGGGAATGAGCAACTTACTTTCTTGATCATTAGACAATTCACGTGCTTTGCACAAACAACGCCATATATGTGCAGTTAGAATCTCAAACCTGGTATGTTTGGTAGTAGGTACATGATTTTCCATTGATTTTGCCTTGAGCTTGTTGAGTTGATCAACTGAGAGATTAAGGATAGCAGAGGAAATGGGTTTAGGATTTGATTGGGATTCAGTTTTTTGAGATGGGACATTCATGGTAGGAGGTGGTTTGTATTCTATGTGATTAAATTTAGGAGAGTTTGGGACACCAACACCAAGTACCGTCCGATCAATGAATGGAAGAGTAGTGATCGGAACGCCTCGTGTTATTTCAGCCCATGCATTGATGAAAGGGAATATTGAAGATGCATCAGTCAATGTATGGTGCAATCCAACTCCAAGACAAACTCCTCCACACTTGAAATGAGTTACCTAGCGGCAAAAATAAAATAATAATTAAATTCATTTGGACATTGGGTTAATAAATAAAGATATAATTAATTATACCTGTATGACCAGAAGTGGATAAGAAGATATATCATTTGTGTAATCAACTTTGGGAAGAAGCTGCATGAGCTTGGAGCTTGATTCAAAGTCACCATTCACCAAAATCATCAATAACACAACTTGATTCAGCCTCCATAAATAAGGCACCCTCAGAATTACAATGTATCTCCATTTTGCCATTCACAATATCCTTTCCCAATCTTCCAGCCATGGGGTAATATGGCACCAGAACTTTGCTCAAAGCCTCCTTCAGCAAGCCAGCTTCAACAAAAATTGGAAGAATCATTTGGCCTCCGAAAGAAATACACACCAGGGACGTGAATCGATAGAACTAAAAAATCCAACTCAGTATTTTGCAGGACATGTTTGGCGTTTCATTAGCGGGGCGTCCTCAAGGGGTGTGGTTTGGTGGTGAAGGGTCCAGAATCTCATCTTGAGGTTCTGGGTTCGAATCCAGGGGGTGCAACTTCTTGTAAGAGCTTGGGGCAGCCGGAGGTTTTACCTGCGCCGCGGCCCAGAATGGGTGGTTTGGTGGCGGATTTCCCACGATTTCCAAAAAAAAAAAATAAAAAAAAAAAAAATAAAAAGTTTCATTAGCAGGGCGTATAATTTTTGACTCCTTTATTTGAACTTCCATTATTTTGTCAAAATGTCACCTTCACTGCCTGCGATTGGCACAAATAAATAAATAAATAAATAAATAAATTAAATTTAAATTTATTATTGTATTTCCACGGTCGCAGTTTGTGACAAAACACTAGAAAATTATTAATCGAGTGAAATTCATGTCACAGGAATGTTAATTTGTCCACTCTATGTATCTCAAACCATGACAATGAATTAAAATTTTATTATGATTTTAGTTTTTCTACTTGAAAGAATCTCATTCCATATATGTGTTAATAATCGTGAAATTATTTTTATATTTTTTAGTATATTAAAAATAGGAAACTGAAACATACCAGGAATGAGAAAATAAAAAGAGTCACCGCAGAAAAATTTGAGAGGCCGCTAGACATCGAGATATGGTGAGCGGAACAAGTGAATTTATAGGAGATCATGAGTTGTTGTGGTTTGTAGTTGGTACTTTATGACTTAAAATTTGATTATTAAGTCATAAATTTAAATTAATGTATTTTTTATAAGAATTTAAAATAATTAAAATTTTCAATTATCTTCATTAATTAAAATGTGACTGTCAGTGGTTGTCGATAAGCTTGTACTTTTTTATGCCACCTACCTCTACCAACCTCCAAACTTTTAGTACTATCAACATGCGGAACAAGTGAAATGCGATGGTGACTATTTTTTTAAATATATGTATTAAAATTTTTAGTAGTCATTAAATTATAATATTTATTGATTTTATTGTATTGTATTATTAAAATAAAACAGAGACCGCATATTATTTTAGGTTGCTTCCGTTTCACACGTTATATTATCTTGCATTACATTAATTACAATGTATTTTTAACACGTGCATGATGGATTCATTGTATTAGCACTGTATCATATAGTAATATTGTATAAGTGTTGTATTATATTAATGTTGAATTATTTATATTTTATTAATAAAATTAAAACTATTAAATAGGAAAAAATTAAAATTATTAAAATAACTTAAAGGAAAATTTATTTAAAAGCCCAAAAGTCATACAAATGTGACACTTTTGTCTACACATTTTTTTTTAAAAAAAATTTACTTTTTAGTGCTATTGGTAAAATTATTAAAAGGACATTAAATAAAACAAATTTCAATACTACATTAAGAGGTATATACACACCTATTTAACTCAACACCATAACTAAATATTTTTTAAAATATAAAGTATTTCAATATTTTATATATATATTACTGACTATAATCGTAATTATATATATATATAAATTATTATTTTTTTATATATCTCAACACCATAACTTTTGAACCCCAATCACAATATAAAATTTATTAAAATATGTCCCATAAATTAATTAAAAAAATCATAAATATGACTAGTATGAATCGCAATATAAAATTTATTAAAATATGTCTCATAAATTAATCTATAAATCATAAATCATTGTCAGTAGCGGATCCATATATAAATGAGTAAGAGTGCAGGACAACTAAAATTTATTAAAATATGTCTCATAAATTAATCTATAAATCATAAATCATTGTCAATGACGGATTCATATATAAGTGAACAGGAGTGCAGGACAACTAAAATTTATTAAAATATAACTCATAAATTAATAAAATTAATAAAAAGTATCTTCTATTTTACAAACATAAGTTTATCACAAAGTCACAATATAATAATGTGACACGTGAAAAACAATTGCTAGATTTTTCAAAAGGAAAAAGCTCGTTAAATTTCGGATAAAATATTTCATGTTTTCTCCATAATTCAATGGTGAAGATATGTGGAGCCATCCTGCTTGAAGTTAAATGAAAATTATGGAGGGAGGTGCTGAGGAATAGACAAGGTAAAAGATTATTTTATGAAGATATGAGGAGCCCTCATGATACTTGTGTTGAGATTATTAAACAGTGTTGGATATGATCAAGAGGTGATTCAGACCGAAATCCTCTCCAATCCTTTACGGAATGTGTAGGAAAGACTCAAGAAAGGTTAACAAGATGGAGTGCTGTGGAGTTTGGGGGTAGGAAAAAACGAATGAGGACTTTGCAAACCGAGTTACGAGAAGCTAAAAGAAAGGGTGACCAGTTTCGAGGAGGGACTGAAATTAGACGAATAGAGGAATCGATTGACACACTTTTACAGGAAGAGGAGATATATTGGAGGCAGAGATCTAGGATTTCTTGGCTAAAAGCGGGAGACAGAAATACAAAATTTTTCCATGCTCATGCGTCGGAGAGAAGAAAGAAAAATAAGATCAATGGTATTATGGATGAGAATGGTGTATGGGTGACCAAAGAAGAGGATATCGCAGCAGTGGCCAGTAATTACTTCTCTAGTCTTTTTTCAACTACGAACCCTTCTCTGAATCAAACAAATGTGGCTTTGGAAGGAATTCAAAAGAAGTTATCAGAGGAGATGCTTAGGCTTCTTAACACCCCCCTTTCACACACAGGAAATGTCTATGAAGCGCTTAGAGAGATGCACCCGAATAAAGCCCCTGATCCTAATGGCCTTCCAGCTGTGTTCTATCAGAAACATTGGATTATTGTTGGGGAGCAGTTAACTCAAACATGCCTGGCTGCACTCAACCAACTCGCTGATATCTCAAGCATTAACCAGACTTTGATTGCCATGATTCCCAAACAAAAGAAGCCCACCAGTATTGCTGCATATAGACCAATAAGTCTGTGTAATGTCATCTACATGATTATATCCAAGTGTGCAGCCAATAAGATTAAACAAGTGCTTGGTGAACTGATATCACCGAACCAGAGTGCTTTTGTTCCAGGTAGGCTAATCACAGATAATGTAGTTATTGGATACGAGTGTCTACACAAGGTAAAAAAGAGGAAGCATGGTAACCAGGGGTTGGTGGCTTTGAAATTAGATATAAGCAAAGCCTATGACAGTGTAGAATGGAGTTTTGTCCTAGGGGTGCTTGAAAAGCTGGGGTTCTCGGAGTCATGGAGAACTTTGATCCAAAATTACATATCTATTACCATTTTTTCTGTTATTGTCAATGGTCAGGCTAGGGGTTTGATACGTCCACAACGAGGGCTACGTCAAGGATGTCCTTTATCGCCATATCTTTTCATCCTATGTGCAGAAGCATTGTCGGGTTTGCTTAACGGAGACGTGGATAGATCAGAGTTAAGTGGGCTAAAGTTTGGGAAGGATGCAGTTATCTCTCATCTACTTTTCGCGGATGATAGTTTGGTTATCTCAAAGGACTCAATAAAATAATGTACAATGCTGAAGAAGCTTTTCGATTCCTATGCTAATGCATCGGGACAAATTTTCAAATATGAAAAGTCTTCCATTTTATGTAGCCCCAACACCAACTCGGCTACATTGGAAGAGATAAAAAAAGATTTTTCAGCTTGAGATCGGCTCCCCTCATGAAAGATATTTAGGCTTACCTACAATGATCAACAAGAACAAAAACAGGCTCTTTAACGAAATAAAGAACAATATTTTTCAGAGAGTTACAAATTGGCATAGCAGATTATTCTCAAGTGGTGGAAAAGATGTGTTAATCAAAGCGGCTGCACAAGAAATTCCATCATACGCTATGAGTGTGTTCAAACTCCCGAATGGAATTTGTGATAAGGTGCAAAATAAATTAAATGCCTTCTGGTGGGGGTCATCGAGTGATAAAAGGAAGATACATTGGGCCAAGTGGGATCGGTTGAGCTACTCGAAAAAAGATGGAGGTATGAGATTTAGGGATATGGGTAGTTTCAACCAAGTTTTGCTGGCAAAACAAGGATGAATGATCCTACAATACCCAAACTCACTAGTGGCAACCATTCTAAAAGCTCGGTATTTTAAAAATGGGCAGTTCATAGATGCAAAATTGGGGCACAATCCATCTTTTGTATGAAGAAGCATTCTTTGAGGTAGAGATATTCTGGAAAAGGGGATCAGGTGGAGGATCGGGGATGGCACAAGTGCAACAATTCTTGAAAGTAACTGGCTGCCTTGACCAAATTTTTGCAAGCCTTTCCTGAGTAAACTCTTACCATGAGAGACTAAAGTGAGTTGTTTACTTTTGGGGAACAATAGATGGAATGAAGACCTTATAAATGAGAATTCATGGATGAAGACGCCAAGGAGATTATAAATATACCACTGCCCAGGGAAGCGAAGAAAGATAGAATGATTTGCACTTTGAAAATAGGGTATTTTTTCTGTGAAATCTGCTTACCACTTGGCCATAAATTTTAAGTTAGATGATTATGCGGATCATTCTTCATCCTCAGACCAAAATTTATGGAATATGATGTGGGGTTTACAAATACCGAAAAAGATAAAAAATTTTGCTTGGCGGGGGGTTTGTGGCTGGCTTCCTACAACTGATAAACTCCATTGCAAAAGAGTCTTGAAGGATGGACGGTGTCAAAGATGCTTTAGAGGAATTGAGACAGTGGTACATGCTCTGTTTACTTGTAAAGCATCTAAGGATTGTTGGGGTCAAAATGGTGGTAGAGAGGTTTTGTGCGCGAGCAGCGAAATGTGATTTTGGTGACTTACTGCTATGGGGTTTCTGCAACTTGACCCGAGAGGATATGAGAAAATACATTGTTTTGATGTGGGTCATATGTGGGGCAAGGAACGATGTTGTAATCCAAGGCATGTTTACGGATTGCTCATCCATTGTTGCGAAAGCCGAAGCTTATTGGAACACGTCTATCAGCGCTAATTTGACAGAAGAGATGTCAGGTGCGAGCGGTAGTGATGTTGGCGTTTTGGCCTGGTCCCCCCTCCGGTTTCTTGGGTGAAAATAAATATAGACGCTGCAGTCATGATAGCAAATAAAGTGGGGCTGTGAGTGGTGTTCAGAAATCACTTGGGTGTTTTTTTAGCGGTTGGGGCGAAGAGTATTAATTTTCAAGGAGATGTGGAAGTGGCAGAAGTTGAAATTGTGCGTTTCGGTTTGGAGTGTGCAAAAGACTTGGGGTTTTCCTCAATTATCATCGAGTCTTATGCCCAAAATATGGTTAATTTGATTTTAAGAAAATTGTCTAGTCTTAAGGAAGTGTGTTGGATAGTAGAGGAAATCAAAATATCGATCCACGTTTTGCCTTTATATAGGATCCAATTTAATCCTAGAACTTGTAATGGTGCTGCTCATAGAGTAGCCAATTTTACCTGTAAAGGCCAGGTTCCCAGTATCTTGAAGGATAGCTTTCCTTATTTTGTTTCTTGTAACCATTAATTTCTCTAATATATGTTTCCTTTTCAAAAAAAAAAATTGGTGACAAAGACATGGCATAAAAAGTCATGATGGAACTCAATTGCTTTCGAAGTTTGTCAGGGGAAAATGGCACCATTTTTTATCGAGTATTTTTTTGGATCCAGCTATTTGCATTGATTCTCAACTTACAACTTGTATGGACAATTATACCCCTTTTGTCCAAATCTATCTTCTTCTTTTTTTTTGAAAAGAGTCCAAATCTATCTTAGTCGGACTGGACATGATTGTTTCAAAAAAAAAAAATTTGGCAAAAATTCAAAAGTAACTCTCTAACTTTCATGTTTTTTCATTTAAGTCCGCTAACTTTCAGTTTTGTCAATTCAGTCCTCTAACTTTCAATTTTTGTCAATTCAAGGCTCCATTATAAATTCATCACTGTTGCCGTCAAAGTAAACGTACTTTGCATGTTATTTAATTAATACCCTCAATTAAAAAAATATAGACAGACAGAGGAACCTAAAGCAAAGTAAACGTACGCTGCTTGCATCTTCGAGCTATTTTTTGTCAAAAACACATATACCAAGTTCAATATGATTTTTTGTCAAAAAATATAACTAGTGCTAGTAACGAATATATGTATTTATTATAAGAGATTAAGATAATCAAATGTTTTACCTACTATATTTAGACTTGAATCGAATGATTCGATTGTGTTATTTACAATCCTTCAAAAAAAAAAACACGAGACGATACATTTTACACTGCAGTTGATCAGTGGACCCTAGCGACGAGTGTGGAAAATATTATACGCAACTTAATTAGCAAAAACTTAATGGTTAGACATTACAATACATGCGATTGCACAGAATCAAAAGTATTGGTTGTCATCAAATGTAATGCCACATCATCCGAGAATGCCATCATGCCACTCAAAAGATGGATAAAATCTATCATACAACGGAGATAGATTTTAGTAAATGACATCAAATGTGATATCGCGTTATGGTAGATTTTCTCCATCTTTTGATTCGATGAAGAATAACACAATCGAATCATTCGATTCGAGTCTAAATATAGTAGATAAAACATTTGATTATCTTAATCTCTTATAAAAACACATATCTTCGTTACTATCACTAGTTATAATTTTTATAATTTTTGACAAAAAATCATATTGAACTTGGGATATGTGTTTTTGACAAAAAATAGCTCGAAGATGCAAGTAGAGTACGTTTACTTTGCTTTAGCTTCTTCTGTCTGCATATATATTCTAATTGAGGATATTAATTAAATAACATGTAAAGTACGTTTATTTTGCTGTTACCGTTATTTTTAACGGCAACAGTAATGAATTTATAACGGAGCCTTAAATTGACAAAAATTGAAAGTTAGAGGACTGAATTGATAAAACTGAAAGTTAACGGACTTAAATGAAACAACATGAAAGTTAGAGGGTCACTTTTGCATTTTTGCAAAAAATTTATATAATATTCGTATGATTTTCAAAATAATTTTTTAAATACTTTAAGTCGCTTATTCTGACAATAGTTTTCGGATTCTCCTAAGAAATTTAGTTGATCAGTTGGATTTTAGTGCCTCTGAATATTTTTACATTATCTATTAGAAAACCGTCAGCTCATAAATATATTAAATGTATTAAATATGGCCCATGTTGGATTTTTTTTTTTTTTTTTTAGATTTAACCAATATTTTCTATGGTAAAATAATCTTTTTGAATCGATTCTAACTTTGTTAACATCCTAGTGAAAAACAATACATTTTTGTACATTTCGAGAGTAAAAATTATTACTTTCAAAAAAATTTAATTTTTTTTTAATATATGTTTAACTTCGAGTTAAATAATGATAATTTTTCAAATGAAAACAAGAATCTTAAACATACTTAAATAATGTCATTTATGCCAGATATTATAAAATATGTGGCTGGAAATGGACGGGGGCATCAAAGTGATTGGCCCATTGTATAAAGTTTTGAAAAGGCAAAAGCACCTGGGTAACATTATTTTATTATGTTTGGGAATATTATATTATAAAATAATAATTTAATAATATTATTGCGTTTGGTAGGAGGTAATATAAGGTACGGTAAAAGTATAATTAATTTAAAAAACTACATCAAAATCATGAAAACACTTTAATTTAGAGTGTTGCGAATAGTATGGTAAAATGAATGTTCAACCCATCAACTTACTTTCAATAACCATATATTTTCTTACATATTTAATAGTCAAAATAATATATTTATATTTTAAAATATTTGATATTATTGGACACCATAAATATATATAATCTTTCTTCTTTTTTTTTGCATGGTTTGCGAAAGCGGTCTCTACCCCCACGCTATTATTATTATTACTACTTTTATTAGCAATGGCCGATAAAATAAAGTGGATTCAAAATTATGAGGGCTTATCTTCTCCATCCCTCTTATACATTTGACTTTTTTATCTCCCCTATAATTCTCTATTTGCCATCTTCCTTTCACCAAAATTCTATTTTCAATTTTCAAATAAACATATATATCTAATTTATATATATATATATATATATATATATATATATATATATATATATATTGATTAATTTTTTAAAAGAAAAAAAAATAAATAATGAAGATAAGGGCGATCCCCTTCTTCAGGTCCTCTTTTTTTTTTTAATTTTGTTCTTTTAAAAATTTTTCAAAAAAAAATATATTTTATAATTTAATTTAACACTACTTATGTATTATAAAAATGTTCTCATGTATATTAGAAAAATATTTATTTAAAAATAGTACAAATAACAACATAAAAAGTTACACTTAAAAATATAAAAACATAAATTCTAATTTATGTTGCCTCCAAAGTCTTCTTCTAGCGCACTTGGTGATCTACCCAATACTTCGTACCATAATTGATTACGAATCATATATCGAGTGTCTCATTCTTTAGCTTCATACGATGAATTTTCCCACCAACACATTGGGATGAGTGGTACATGATAATGGGGGTGTAAAAAAACTTACACAAAATGTCTGCCAACATGAGCAATAACTATTTCTTGACGCTCTTGCTCTGGAACTGCAGGGGACCTTAATAGCAAGTGAATAAAACAACTCCAAACATTCTCAGCAAATGTATGCAGTACAATATTGTACCTCGAAGCGATGACAATTCCTAAACTCATTGAGTCCATCCAATGTACCTCTGGTGCCGGTGACTGGAAGAAATGCAGTAAGTGTAATAGATTGTCAGCCCATTCGTTTGATGGATAAAGTCGATCATATAAATCCTTATTTTGTTGAATATCTTCAATAAGGTCGCATCGTACTTGACTCCAACCTTCTTCGCCATAGCGATTGCTCTGAATCCACAATGACCATCAGCTTGAACGTCAATAATGTGAGAAATATAACGTTGATATGCCACAGGTAATTTCTGAATATATATATCACACATCGGTGGAGGTTTTGGTATACCTCGCAGCTCAAATGGGCATTCACATTTTTTTGTCCCACTATTTTTTACTATAGATTGACCTTCAACAAGATACCGCGGTGGTTTGTACTTTCATCCTCTTTCACACATAAGATGACACTTTGGCAGCTTGTCGCCTTTCAAATTAGCAGAATTTTTAATCACTCTCACAATATTATTTTCTAGACCAACTCTTTTCGCCCAATTTATCATATCTTCTCTACTTTCAAATATCTATATAAAAAAATAATGAAGATATATAAAAAAACAAATATACGTAATTTCTACACTTTAAAAATAAATAACGAATGTACATAATACAAACATAAAAATAACCTGGTCTGTAGTAAATTCAGTTGTATAATCACGACTATTGCTGTAGATGCTTTCCCCACTTCGAACTTCATTCTCGTCTGACTAACTATCTGAAAATGAGCCCAAGTTACAGTTATCCATAATGTTTCCCGAAGATGATAACTCTATTATAAGAAGAGAGAATGATATGTTGAAGGAGAAAAAGAGAATGAGATAAGAGAGGCTCAAATGATATTACCTTCAAACTACCTCTTTATATAAGAAATAAACACAATTAAAACAAATAACTTTAAAAAAAAAAGTAAAATTAGATATTGATACTGATTTACGAAATTAAATAAGACAAACAACTTTTAATAAAGAAAATATAAAATCAGAATCAGAATCAACACATCTTTTAATAAAATAGATTTTTTAAAACAAAAAGTAAAAGTAGATATGGATACTGATTTACGAAATTAAATAAGACAAACAACTTTTAATAAAGAAAATATAAAATCAGAATCAGAATCAACACATATTTTAATAAAATATTTTTTTTAAAACAAAAAGTAAAAGTAGATATGGATACTGATTTACGAAATTAAATAAGACAAACAACTTTTAATAAATAAATTATAAAATCAGAATCAACACAACTTTTAATAAAATATTTTTTTTATAAAAAAAGTAAAAATAAATATGGATATTGATTTCGAAATTAAATAAGACAAATAACTTTTAATAAATAAAATATAAAATTAGAATCGGAATCAAAATCAACACAATTTGTAATAAAAAAAATATATTTAAAAAAAATTATAAAACCTTTTTTCGGAATTAAAAAAAGAATTTAAAAAAAAAAAAAAAAAAACTAATCCCTTGGACGATCATCCAAGGGAATCATCCCTTGGATGACAGGGAACATCCCTTGGGGAATTTTCCCCTGCCTTTTATTTTTTTTTTTTTGATTATAATTATTGGCAAAGTCAAATTTGATAATGAGAAGGATAATTTAGTAAATTTGTAATGAAATAAAGAGTGAGGGGAGTGTGTCAGTGTGTCGGGGGTGGGAGGATCAATTTTCAAAATTATTCATCATTATTATCAATCAACACAGATCCGACAATTATTATTGTTAAATCCGGACGGAATTTTGTAATTTTTTGAGTCTCCCTTTTTTAATTATAGGGTGTTATTTCGATATGAAAGATAACCCCTGTAAAAGAAATGCGGGGATAGTTGTGGATGAGCATGCATGTACTTAAGTTATGGTTAGGTTTAGGACTACCTGTTTTGATGGCCGGGAGATACTGTCCGGAGTCCGGACTCAAAAATCTGAGGGAGGAATAATCACATCAGCCAATAATAATGAAGGTGGTTTCAGGAGATTCCAATGTAACAGCCATCGAACCAATAAAATTTTATGTGACATGCATGGCCTTAGGTTGCGAGGAATTGACTTGAAGCAATTCAGAGTTGAAGTATATATGCAAGGACTTCTCAGTTCTCACTTAATAACAATAATCAGGGTAAGAGGTAAAATATAAGTTTATAAAATCATATTCCATTCGACAGAAGGGCTGAATAAAGCAGGCATTGAGGATTTCTTTTTGTAGATTATGTAGCAGTAGCAGTAGCAGTAGCAGAGATAAGAGAAGAGAAGAGAAGAGAAGAGAGAAGATGAGTTGTGGCCACGAAATATATTATATCATGTGAGGGTATTTTTGGAAATTATTATAATAAGGAGTGTAGTTAAGAACTTGGAAGTTTTGTGTGTGTGTTAAAAGCTCCAACAACCACCATAATTGAATGCAAAAGTGCGCTTTTTCAATTCACATTTTGTCTTTTTGAACAGAGACAATCTTTGAGTGAGCAAAACTTCTTAATTCCACGTATGACTGGTGAAAATATCTAAAATTATTATTAATTTATTTAAATAAGCAACATCCCAAATCACAACAAATTCAGAATTATAAAAAATAAAAAACAAACAAACAAACCCACATAATCCCCAACCACTAGGCTCAATTATTACAATCATTTGATTATGTAACTGAATACAACAAGCTTATTGAAAAAAGAAAAGAGACTTGTGCTTTTGGGATTTCCCTTCACAATATAAAATTACCAAGGAAAAGCAACAAACTTATTGCAAGTCGTAAAGTAACTTCTTGAAGAGTTGCATGTGATCAGCCTCTAATCGGACGATCAACAACAAGCCACCATCATTGTTGGGACCCGGTAACATATAAATTGTTCCTTCATACACAATATTCGCCGGCCCCATATATATGGGACGCCCCCATCCGAAATCGGCATCATAAACAGGCAACCGAATCCAGCTATTAATATTAAGATTTGGACTTCGAAAAGTGCTTGCTCCTCGGATAAGTGATGTTAAATCAGACTGCAATTCTAGATAATCAAGAGCCGATTTTAAATACTCATCGTTCATTTGTTTTAATGTTTTACGAATTCTCTCCCCACTATTCACCAACGATTCCGATTGGAGATCACCTGATAAGGCGATTGGTGTGGCCGTGAAGAGTACATTACCGAAATATCCAAGTGGGAGTGCAGGATTCAATCTAGACCGTCCATCCGTTACTATATATAACTTGGTGGCTTGATCATCAGAGAGATTACGTGCCTTACACGCACAACGCCATATATGTGCTGCCAAGATCTCATATGTGTTGAACTTGATTATTTCATTATCTTTCTTTAATTGGCCTTTAAGATGCCAAGTTGTTCGAGTGTGATATTAAATGTAGATGTGGAAATGTCTTCACGTCCTGAGGATGACGAGATATGATTATTCAAAAAAGGAGGAGGATCATATTCAATATGATGAAACTTCGGAGAAGGCAAAACATTCCGAGCACGAAGTAAGGTCCGATCAAGAAATGGTGGGGTGATAGTTGTTGTTATGCCACGAGCAATACTTGCCCATGTGCTGACGAAATGGAGTGCTGAGGCACCATCACCTAAAGTATGATGAAACCCCATCCCAAGAGCAGCTCCCCCACACTTAAAGTGTGTTACCTATTAATACCATGCACTTCAAATTATTAAATGTTAAACATCCATATTTTTCTGACACAAACCTTAAATATTTGCCATTGCTTTCATATAAATCAATGATTGAAATGCTATTTTAATTTTTAATTAAAATTTTAATTTAGTAATATCATAAGTTTAATTCAATCCAAAAACTAATTTAAGAATTGAAAATTATTCAAGTCTTATATTATTAATTTAGAAAATGACCTCAATCGTGATGGGATATTTTTCTTTACTTATCTACCCAAAAAAAAAATTAGTGTATAAACTAGTTGAATTAACTTGATATTATTATTGTATAAAAGTTTTTCATAATCATCTATCAATTTAATTATATTTAAATTATAATATTATAGATGATAGTTAAAAACAAACAAAATAAAATCACATAGTTCAGTAAGACACTAAATCCAAACTCGGTGCCACCCGAAAATTTGATTGAAAATACCTAAGAAAAAATATCTTTCAACTAAAATAATTAAACTAGAATTTCAAACGAAAAAAATGGCATGGACCTGTAAAATATGTATGAATTGCTGCTTTTATCTCTATTTCTATTCAACATCATAAGAAATTATCGTAAAACACTCAAAAGAAGATGCTATTTTAATTTTTAAAGACAAGGAAGAAAAGTAGTAGTACCTGTAAAACAACAAGTGGATATGAAGAGATTTTGGTAGAATAATCAACAGCAGGAACGAGCTTCCGAAACTCCAAGCATGGAGTAAAATCTTTGAAATAATCAATTTCAAAATCAGTCTCAGCCTCCACAAACAAAACTCCTTCACCGTTGCATTTGATCTCAATTCTGCCATTTTCATCGGTTCCCAATCTTCCAGCAGCTGGGTAAAATAACACAAGAGCTTTGCTCAGGGCTTCTTTCAGCACTCGAGCTTCCAACAAATTTGAAGAGTTATCACTATTTGGCTTGTAAAAATACACTGTTGGGAAGTGAATCCGAGCCACCAACAAATCCAAATTACAAATCCATAAACTTTTACCCGGCGTCTCTTCTGCAGGCTGCACTAAACTTGACTGCTTTATTTTTATATTCATGATCTTGTCAAACACTTGCATTGCCATTGATTTTTTATTTATTTCTTGATGTATAAGCAATTAGACAAGGAAAAAAAGAGTTGTATGAAACCCTATTCACACAACAAAACCAAACTTCTTTTGATGTATTTTCAAAAATTATACTGCAAAAGCATCTGAAACTATATATATATATATATATATCAGGTCTCCCTGTACTCGGATCAGACTTATCAATCAATTGCTAAGTCGCTAGCCACGAGAGGCTTAATGTGAACACACGAGAAAATATAAAGCAATAGTATTTTGTAGTGCGTCCGCACCTGAAAATTATATATATATATCAAGCGGACTTAGGTACGGATCATGCGGATATTTTATCGTCCATACAATAATAAAATAACGTTATTTTATTGTTATTCGGACGATAAAACGTCCACATTAGGCTTGACAATTAGGCTCGTGTCAGGTCGGCCTATACCAGCAGAGCTTTAGCGCGACCTTAAGAAAAAGGCTGAAGATAGAGCCTTGAATAATTAGACCTTTTCATTAAAGGGTCTGATAATAGCTTTTAAAAAAAAAACATCAACTCGGCCCTTTATAATATATACTTAAAAAAAAAATTATATATATTTAAAGAATTATATGTTTGTGGTTTAGAATTATATATTATTATTGTTTAATATACTAGTGTATTGTTTCTATGGTTTATTATTGTCTTTAAGCTTGTTTAAATTATATTAGTATTACTTGTTATTTTTTTTAAATATTTAAAACTTATATTAATATATTTTACATGGCGTAATTTTTTAAAAAATTCATTTTATAATGAAGTTACGTCATTTTTTTAAAAATATATTATTATTTAGTTAATAATTTTTTAAATATTTAAGATCAATTTAACCCCAATGGCCGAGCCGGCCATCTAATAAATGACCAAGCCCTGGTACCTACCTCCCGTGTACTGAAATTGTAGATAAGGGCGATCTCATATTTTCAGTTTAAAAATGACACCCTGTAAGTTGATAAATTAGTCTGTTTATCTGTTTCAAGAGAACAAAAATAAAAGTTGTGACTTCAAAAATTAACGTACTTATATTTTTTAGTTTTTACTCATATAAATGACATGTGTTAAATAAAATTATTTATCTCTAATGTTTATCATTTTACTGTTTATAAGGTCTTTAATTTAATTTAATTTAATTTTTTGAAAAAAAAAAATCTTTAATTTTTAATATCTTTTATTAAGCGGGTTGGTTATATTTACAAAAAAGACAAGTATTTAACAGTTTTAAGTAAAATATTCCATTATAAGATTCTCTCTTAAATCTTAATAAGGATCATATATACATATATATAAATAAATATAAAATAGACTTATAAAATTAGGATTTAACGTTTGTATCTCAAATGATATGTTTCAAATGATGGATTCTTATTAATGCCATTTTAGTTTAAGTGAACTTTTTAGATGTATCGTTATTCAAATATTTAATTAGTTAAATTGTATAATTTATATTTTAAGTAATATGCCATTTAATATACGTTATTATTTTTTAATAAGTAGTGTAAGATTAATTAAAATAAATTCTCAAATGATGTATAGTTGGCTTAACTCTCTTATCATGAATGTAAGATATGTCATGGGTTCATATTTTATGGATAAGTTTATATAAAAAAAAGGCGCCCCTTGTTTTTACGTCTTAAGTTTGAATATGACTTATTTTAAGACATTTATAATTTGTGAGTTGTTTGTTTGTTAATTTTTTTTAAATACCGATTATTTCAAGATATTTCTCTCAATATTAAAAGTTAGAATTTATGACTTTTATCTGAAGTCTGAAACCTTAATAGACTATTTAATTTTAAAATCTCAAATTTACTCTTTATAATTTATTTATTTCCTAACTATAGTTAAATATAATTTTATTCTATTGTTATTATTAATATTAATATTAATATTAATATTACATGTATACATACACATTTATATAGTTTTTTTTTAAAAAAATAACTTAAAAAAATCACGTATAAAATAATATTATATATATATCAAATAAAGTAATTATGTTATATATTTATGTATTAAATTATTAGGGTGTTATAAAGTTTAAAACGTGTGATATATGATCTTTATTTATAAATTAAATAATTAAAAAAGTAATATCAAAATATTTTAGTATATATAAATAGGATAAATGGTCGTAATGAATTTAAGCAAAAATAAAATGCATCAACCGTGTAAAACTTGTACACTATAAAATGGCACATCAAACCGGGCCAAACTTTTGTTGAATTTGTGATGATATATTTATCTATAACTGGACCCCAGGTGGCGCCTTTCTCATGATATGTGATTATCTATTTGTCGTGATTAATTAAATAGAAATTGTTGATTCTGTTTTGATTTCATGATATATATATATATATATATATATATATTTTGTTAGAATAAAGTATTGTAAATCTATTTTGCATACATCACTCAATCAAATTTTAATTATGAAAATAAATATGGAACAAATTTCATTTTTAAGAATGGGACTAAAACCCAAAAATAAAATAAGACAACGGAAGCTGCCTACTTACGTTTGTGTAGTTGTAGGATTTCATTTCAGTAGATGAAAAAAGAACAAAGTTAGGGCCCATCATTTGTTTTTTACCCATTGGCTATTGCATGGAAATATCTACATATAATATGATTATAAATCAGCCTCTACCATAATTGTCAGGGACAGCTGTATGCATGAATTGTAACGTTTTAAACGTGGGTCTCGGAATATGGCTTTGTTTCAGTACGAACAGCGGTCTGTCAAAATGTCTCTCTTTGGCTTTTTTGTTTTTGAAAGAGAACTAACTATAGTCCCCAAGGGGTGTGGCTTGGTGGTGTAGGGTTCAGGATCTCATCTTGGGGTTCTTGGTTCGAATCCATGGGGTGCACTTCTTGTAAGAGCCTGGGACAGCCGGTGGTTTTTACCTGCCCCGCGGCCCAAAATGGGTGATTTGGTGGCGGAGTTTCCATCGTTTTTCAAAAAAAAAAAAAAAAAAAAAAAAAAAAGAGAGCTAACTATATATATATATATATTCAACCAAATTAGAAAAGATATAAAACGGGGAAAATAAATCCTTCTAGAAGTCAGAGACCTGGCTATTACTTTCATTACACGCTCTCCTTTTGAATTGGAGTTAATTGCGTTCTGAATATCCACTATAATCCAGCAAACGTTCTTCATACTATAGGGCTGAACAAAATCAATTTCAGTTATCGAAACTTATTTGAAAAAAATCGTTTTCTAATTAAGTAAAATCGGAACTTATTCAATTAAATATGGTACCATATTAATCAGTTTCAATTCAGTTTCGTGTGGAACCGAAACCTACTTTGAAAATATCGATTCCAATTCGATTCCGGTTCGATTATGAATTATCCGAAAAACCAATCTGGTTCCAAACCCGAAAAACCAATCTCGTTCCAATCGGTTCCAGGTAGAACCATAACTTGTGCTCAGCCCTAAAATCCACCACATTTTGAGCATGAGCTTCGATAACGATTAAAGAGAGACACAACTCCTTAGCAGATATCACCCCAAGTAGCATGGCCAGCTTCCGCGGCTCTACATCCCCCCTGAAACTTGTTCACCCTCATCGCAGCAGATATGAAGTGATGGTTTCTGAAAACTACTCCCACCTAGTGTTGGCAATGGACCGGGTCAAGCCAATCTTTGGCCCTAACCGATAAAATATATTAAAGTTCAAGTTCTCAAAAGCCTAGGTGAATCTTGGGGTGGCCAATGGGGCTTCGGTGGTCTTGGGGCTTTAGCCGTGAACCAACTCGCCTTTAGACAACGTGTCGACAATGGTGTATTGTCGAGATTGAGTTGGCAAGAAAATGTCATATTTTATATCTGATTGTGCTATTCGAGTCTCGGGTTCCGGTGTTGTGCGGACCCTCATATGTATGCATTGAGATAGCTTGTGAGCTTTTGTAATTCATTATATTGCGGGTCTGTATCCTCCCAAAAAATATGAATTTGGGTACAGAGGCTTGAGCATGGCTGACTTACAAGGGACATGTCCCTTGGTAAGTGCCGCACGAGCCCTTTTTCCGTTAAGGAAAAAATTGGCCCATGACAGAGGGCATGGTGAATCTCCTTGAAAATATCCATGCGCCTTGCCAATACATATGTAAATGAATTTTTATGACTATGTCTTTATCACGCCAAAGCTGTAAAGGTCTAGTTGATAGGATTTTATTTACGATGATATAACATATTTAATATGAGATAAATTCAAGTGAAAATGGAAACTCTAAATGTGCCAAAGTTGTCATACCTATATTAGTATCTTGAATTTATCATCGACAAGTTAATCTTGAATTCGCCTCATTCTTATTGTACCAAAACTGTGAGAATGAGACACTATATATGACCAAAATAAGGAATTACAGTGAGTGCGATTGATAATGAGTTATTTACCTATGAATATACGCAAGTTAGAACGTGTTAAATGTGTGAGCCTAAAAATATTGATGTGATTCACTTCCTATTATGAAATTTAATTTAATTATTAATTTTTTTTGTATTCTATTTGAGGATTATAATTTCACTTAAAGAAATATGAAATAATATTATATTAAAAATCCATGATCCTAAATAGTGACTAATATACTTAACAAATACGATTTTTAATAAATTTGTAAGAAAAAACATTTCAATTGAAAATTTTAAAAAAATATATTTACAAAAGTCCATAAATATGAATCCAGATCCCAACAACCTCAATCAAAGGGCCTGACTTCATTAAATAGCTTTTTCTTTTTTGTTTGAAGGGCATTAAATAGCATTGATATTTGATACATCTAAAATTCAAACTTGTTGAAATTTCACCGCGTATAATTGAAATATTGAATGCACAAGTGCACTTTTTCATTTCACATTTAGTAATTCCACATGTTGACTGGTGAAAATATCTAAAATTATTATTAATTTATTTAAAAAAGCAACATCCCATTAAAGCTATAAATAGCAGAAATACAAAACCAAATCACAAATTAAGAATTATAAAAAAACAAACCCACATAATCCCCAACTACTTAGCTCAATTATAAGGCAACAAAATTCATTCGA